>ML303116.1:20725-144355 GCA_005239505.1 Nicotiana paniculata
TTACTTTGTATTAGCAGTTTTTATTGTATTGAAACAACATGTTTATGCTATTTCTATGAATTTCTTTATTCTGTTACCTTCGCTATTATGTTTCGGCTTTTCCTAGACGTTGTGTTAGGCGCCATCACGATGGGTTGGGATTTTGGGTCGTGAAATTGACATTAATATTAACAAAGATTGACTTTATTTTATTAAATCTAATTGTCTAATATTGCTGTTTGAACGACTCATTTTCTCTCGGCGCACGATTAAGCGTGCATGCTATCCTCTGCTGATCGGAAATGGGGAGAGGATGACCAAAGAAGGTTGTAACAAAGGTTTAGTTAGCTAAATTCATAGCATCAGGTAGTAGAAGTGGAAATCTGGGGAGGAATTGTGGAATTTATTCACAATTAGGAACCCTAAGTTGCGACAAAGGAACACTAGTGATTTCGCCCAATTTTGTAGGATCGAGCAGCATGAAGATGAAACTAACACAGGATCTGGGAATTTTGAGTCCTAACGCAAGGAATTCTACACCTCAATCAGTTGCCGTGAAGACTTGTATGGGAACTTTAGAAGAAACCACTATTCCATGAATGAAAATAGTGAATAATCAGAAGGAGAATAGTACAATAGTGGAAAGCGCAACAAATTCAAAGAATACAGATACTACGAGTAGGACAAAGCACATGAAGGAGCAACAAGGACAGAATCAGACTACAACAAAGGCAATAGATCAAGATATAACAAAAACAGTGTTTGGGAAAACTGAGAGAAATTGAGCAAATCTATTCACTAGTAATAGAATGGCTGCAAGAGGAATGGATCTAGTATTCATAACACCTACCATTCATAATAGTGTATGTTATTGGAGATTCACCTTCAATAGGATCCATGGAGAGATTCATAGTTACGCAATGGAACTTTGCTGCTAAACCAACAGTTTTCTATCACAATGAAGGTTATTTTGTTATACTATTCAATAGCATGGATGATAAGAATGCAGTGTTGTATTCAGGGCCATATACCATGGGAACAAAGCCATTAATTCTGAAGGCTTGGTCCACATATTTCAATTTGTATAATGAAGTTCTAAAGACTATTCCACTATGGGTGAGCTTTCCTAACCTTCCTTTGAATTGCTAGGGAAGGATGACTTTAAGCAGAATTGCTAGTGGATTGGGATGTCCTATGTATGCTGATGAATGCACAAGTAATTCATCTAGGATCTCTTATGCCCTAGTACTTATTCAAATGGATATTAGTAAGGAGTTACCCAAATGTATAAATATACAAGATCCTACAAGAAAGGAGTTTGAGCAATTGATGGAATATGATTGGGTGCCACAATATTGTAAAAAATGCTTGATGGTGGGACATGATTGTGATGGAGAGAAAGGAAGAGTTGGGGCAGATAGAACGAATTTACAAGGTGAGAAGCAACAACAAAAACCAGTAATGCCTAAACAACAAGGAAGGAATTATACTGTAAATGGAAATATGCAGCAGCCAAAGAAACCAACAGCTCAATGGGTGGCGGTAGGACCAATAAAGTAAGCATAAAAAGAAACAGGCAAGCAAATAGTTCAAGTGTAGAAGATTGATCTACAGGATTCAAATGATGAGCAGCAAGTATGGACAAAAGCAAAAGGTAGAGGAGGAATGACAAGCCCAATACAACAAGTTCTCACTGCTAACAATGGTTTCTCTCCATTAAGAGAGGAAGCAAGTGAAGGAAATCCAAGATGGGCAGATGAAGACAATGCTGGAAGTAGTATGGGAGAATTTGAAGGGAAAGCACCGCCCAATCCAAAATCTATATGAAGATAGCTACATGGAATGTGAGGGGTTTCAATAAGGTACATAAGCAAACGGAGATGAAAATTTTCTTGAAAAATAAAAAAATTAGTCTTATAGCAATAGTAGAACATAGAGTGCAGGATAATAAAGAAAGGGAGATTATTAACAAATGTGCACCAGGATGGAGTTGGTGCTCAAATAGATCAGCTGATGAGAAAGGGAGAATATGGATTCTTTGGGATCCAAATAGGATTCAGTTTACTTTGATTCAGACACATACTCAGTACATCCATGGCATAGTTCAAAATAGCAGTTCTAGCAAGCAATTTGCTTTTACAGCTATCTATGGATTGCATACTATTGCACATACGTGTGACATATGGGAAACATTAAGAAGGATAGACTCTCAGATGACTAATTCCTGGTTAATCATGGGAGATTTTAATGCAGTAATGGATATAGAAGACAGGGTAAATGGTACAGTAGTGCAGCAAAATGAGATCAAGGACTTTAGATCTCCGATGGAGGATTGCATGATGAATGAACTTAGTACTGTGGGTAGATCTTATACATGGACAAATATCTATGTCTATAGCAGAATTGACAGAGCCATTGTTAATGCACACTGGATGATGAACATGCCACCAATGCAAGTTAATGTGATGGATCCTCAGTTTTCTGATCACTCCCCATTATGTATAGAGCTAGAATAATAAATGGAACATAAAGGGAGGACTTTCAAGTTTTTCAAATGTCTTGCTGATCATCCAGATTTTGAAAGTATAATTAGAGACAGATGAGACAAGGATAATAGAAGTATGAAAGATATCTGGTACAATCTGAAGAATGTCAAAGTAGCTCTTAAGAGTCTGAATAAGAAGGAGTTTGCCAGTACAACAAACAAGGTGCAGCAATTAAGGGAAACTTTAGCTAACATACAAGCATAGAAGAGAACCACTACAACAACTGAAGATATGTTTGACACAGAGAGAAATACAAAGCATCAATTGGATAAGTGGAGCAATATAGAGGAGAGCATTTACAGACAAAGATCTAGAATTGAATGGCTCCAACTGGGAGATTATATACAGCCTTTTTCTCTGCAAGCATGAAACGGAGAGTAGCATAGAATCAGCTTGAATTCCTAATAATTGAAGATGGAAGATTGATCAACACTCCAGAAGGTATTGAGCAAGAAGTAGTGGGGTTTTACAGAGGATTGTTAGGAAGATCAACTAACAACATACCTGCTATTAATCCTAGCATAATAAGGAAATGACCAGGTCTTACAAGGTCTCAGCAAATACAACTTATTGCCCCTTTCACTAATGAAGATGTGTTGAAAGCACTGTAGGGGATAAGAGATTCTAAGGCACCAGGTGGGGATGGGTTTAATGCATATTTTTACAAAAAGACTTGGCACATAGTTGGTGAGGATATTACACAGGCTGTTTTGAAGATCTTTGATGAAGGGTTAATGTACAAGCCAATAAATAGTACAACAGTTACTTTGATCCCTAAAGTGAAGAATCCCTCTTATGTAAAGCAGTTCAAGCCAATATCATGTTGTACTATTATATACAAGATTATCTCCAAAATGCTCACAAGCAGGCTACAACCAGTAATGGGATCCCTAGTATATATGAGTCAAGCAACATTTGTACCTGGTAGAGTTTTGAGTGATAATATTCTATTGGGGCATGAGCTTGTTAAAGGTTATGGGAGAAAAGGTCTGTCACCGAGATGTATGGTCAAGATTGGTATGCAAAAAGCGTATGATTCTATAAAATGGAGTTTCCTTGAACAAGTTCTCATAGAAATGAATATTCCAGAATAGTTTCTCTCATAGATCATGGCTCGTGTCACTACAGTTTCCTATACTATTGTTGTAAATGGAAAGCAAACAAGTCCTTTTGATGCAAGAAGAGGAGTTAGACAAGGAGACCCATTGTCACCATATCTCTTTGTTCTAGCCATGGAGTACCTCACCAGAAATTTAAATACTCTCAAGGAGATGCCTGATTTCAATTACCATCCCAGGTGTGAGAATCTGAACATTGTTCAACTCAGTTTTGCAGATGACTTGTTGTTGTTCTGTAGGGGTGATGTGATATCCATTCAGCTGCCATATGAGTGTTTTGATCAATTTTCTAGAGCCTCAGGTCTGATTGCAAACCAAGACAAAAGCTCTATCTACTTTGGAGGGGTCTCAGAGGAAATTCAACAACAAATCATCCAATGCTTAGGTTTCTCTACAGGATCTCTACCGTTCAAGTATTTAGGGGTTCCATTGAGTACTAAGAGGCTATTTATAACTCAATGCCAACCTCTACTGGACAAGATGTTAGGCAGAATCAAGCACTAGACAACAAAATTCCTATCATATGCAAGAAGGTTACAAATGATCAAGAGTGTATTGTTTGCTATTCAATCATTTTGGTCACAAATCTTTCCCCTGCCTAAGGAGATAATTCAAGGAATTGAGACAGTTTGTAAAAGGTTTCTATGGACAGGTGAAGTAGAGAGCAGGGCGAAAGCTTTAGTAGCTTGGAAACAACTGTATTGGCCAAAATCTGCAGGTGGTTTGAACATAACATATATCTTAATATGGAACAGAGCTGCTCTACTCAAGCATTTATGGAATCTAAACAAGAAGAAGGATCGCTTGTGGATACAGTGGATCCACACATACTATATCAAACACCAGGTAGTATGGAATGTGAATGTTAAGCAAGCTTCTTGGCTCACTAGAAAATCTTAGGTGCTGCTAAATACTTGACTGAGGTAAATATAAGAGTGGAAGATGTGATGAATATGAAGGATTATTCCATCAGATTCATATATGATAAACTCAGAGGTGAGCTACCTAAAGTTGAGTGGAAGAGATTAATTTGTAATAACATCAGTAGCCCAAAGTGGATTTTCATCTTGTAGTTGGCGATTCTTGGAAGATTATACACGAGGAACATATTACTTGGTTGGGTATAGCAGTCAGTTCAGATTCCTCGTTATGTGGAAGAGTAACAGAGAGTCATGATCATCTTTTCTTTAAATCCAACTATTCAGCAACAATATGGAGGAAATTACTACAATGGCTGGGGATAAAAAAGGATGTGCAGGGGTGGAATGAAGAGATCCAATGGGTTGCAAGGCATGCAGCAGGCAAGCAGCAAATATCCACAATATATAGAACTCTTATAGCGTGCACTATTTACTACATTTGGAAAGAAAGAAACTGGAGAAAGTTTCGTGGGACACAAAGGAGATGCAAGGAGTTGACCAGATTGATAGTTCAAAAGGTGCATTGTCGAGGAAATTTGGATTCTAAATAGTTAGGAAATTACAGGATTTCAATTTTTACCCATAGATGCTATAACTGAGTAATCACGTAGTAGTGAGGCACTAGATTGGGGTTGCACGTCCAAATCTGAGTGAGTAGTTGATAGGGTTGTTACTGTACTTGTAAATATTTCCCTAGTAATAATAAAAAAATTAATTACCAAAAAAAAATCTAATTGTCTAAATCCAGATCTAAATTTTGGGTCAAATAGTTTGGCGTCGTCTTTGGGGATTTCTTAGCTAATCTTTTAGTTTCCATTATATCTGCAACTCACATGATTCTCTAACCTAACAAACTACATTGTTTTTGTCCTTCTCTGCACGTATAGAAATTTACATGGCAGGTAACCAAGGAAACGGAACTAAGGTGACATGTGACATCCCCGGCAACCTCATGAATGCTATCAACGAGAGCTAATAGATGTTGGGCGATGATGTTACACCCACTGCCTCCCCCAGGCGCGAGAGGTAGCCTCCCCTATTGTAGCACAATGAAACCAAATAAAAAAGGGGCTTCCGCATCTACAGGCCACGAAAAATCTCCTCGAAGTGCGATTGACTGATACCTTAGTAAGCTTGATCAATAAAAAAGCTCCATGAAGGACCATAGAAACCCCGAGAGCTTACACAATACAGCGAGGAGACGAACATGGCGATCTACCGGACCCTCCAACACCAGGTATAACTCACAATGTTACTGACAGTGCACCTTACGACGTCATCGCCATTGTTTTGAAGAGAATCTAAGAAATGGAGAATGAGAACAAAAGGCTCAGAGACCAAATGAAATAACACCAAGAACGATCCGACAAGATATCGGGCACCCCTAAGCTACTAATGAAGAGGGATGCCAGGAGGTTCGTGGAGAAGTCATATAGCAAGGAAGCAGCCTCGCATGTCATACCAAAGACCTTCAAATTCCACCATATCTCAGGATATATGATGGCACAACCGACCCCGAAGACACATGACTTATTATGTCACCGCAGTGAAGGATAACGACCTCACCAAGGAACATATGTCCTCTACTTTGCTGAAGAAATTAGGCAAAACCCTCACTGGAGGGGCATTGATATTATTTAGCGTTACCAGCTCGCTCCATAGAAACCTTCAAGAAAATGGCTGATAAGTTCGTGACGGCGCATGCCGGGGACAAAAAAGCCCAAACAAGAGTGAACGACATATTTTCCATCAAGCAACCCATAGCAGAGGGACTAAGGGACTTCCTCGCCCGATTTAACAGGGTAAGGATGACCTAACCAAATGTATGCAAAGAGATGGCCGTCACATCCTTTCAGAATGGGCTGAGCAGAGAAGGTTCAAAAGCGACCAGAAAGTTGCTGAGCAACCAGAAAGTTGCTGAGCGACCAGAAAGTTGCTGAGCCGACACAAAAAGAAAAGAATGCATCGCCCTAAGGAAAGAGGTAGTGAAGATGTTGCAGCAAGGGCACCTCAAAGAGCTGGTGCGCGACAAAGGAAGGAGCACCTTCGCTAGGGGAGAGAACGTCAAGGCCTACCAAATCCGCTCTCACCGGCCCGTACCATCAATATGATTATTGGCGGTAATGACAATGCCTCCATAAACGAGATTAAGTTCACTGCCACTCACATGAACAAAATATCGATGACCCACGAACGGTGTGACAGACTCGAAAAACGTATCATCTTTAGCGAGTCAGATGCCAACGGTTTGACTTTCTCTCACAATGATGATCTTGTCATTACTTTACGAATTTTAGATACTGATGTTAATGTATCATGGTAGATGATAACAACGGAGCTTGCATTATCCATCCTCGAGTCCTCACCCAGAAGGGACTCGAGGACAAGATAGTGCCACGCTGCATCACACTAATAAGTTTTAACAATGCAGTTGAATGGGCATCGGAATAAGTTACACTCCCCATCATAACTGGCGGCATAACTCTGGAGACAACGTTCCACATCATGAACTAGGCCAACGAAATACAATGCCATAGTCGGATGACCATGGATACATCCCATGAGAGCCGTCCCTTTCAGCTTATACCAAGTGATAAAGTTCCCAACACTTTGGAGAATATTCATCATACGAGTGGAGCAATGCATGTCCCAGGAATGCTACTGCATCGCCATAGATGGCTCGACAACCCAACAAAGGAAAGACAAGAAAAAAAAATATTAGCAATCAACATGGTCGAGGTCGACACAAGAAGAGACCAGGGGCATCATTATAGACCCTAAACGATCAAAGCTGCGGGATCAAATATAGAGGACCTCGACCCCGTTCAATTAGATCCCTGCGACCCCAACAAAAAGCCCTACATCCGCTGCAAACTTCGAGAACCGGGTAAATTTAGCAAGTGCTTAATAACTAACTGATGATATAAAATATTCATATATTATATACTTAAAAATATACTATTTTAAATAAATTATTTATATAATATTTTGATTCTCTGTGTTTTATAACAATGGTTGCAGGAGATAAGAATACTATTAATAAAGCATGGAAATGAATGAAACGAGAAGGTTGTAACATATTCACTTCACAATGCAAGAAGGTTACAACACATCTTCTTCAAGATGCATCTTCTTCGGGACACATTCTCCTCACTATGTGTCTTTTTCAGCTAAGATCACAACATTTCAAGAAGAAATGCACTTCTATAAGTAGAAGGCAACTCTCTGTGTAGTGGGCATCGAGGAAAAAGGAACGAAAGAGCCACTTTAATTTCTAAAGTTTTGGTCTCTTAATATTTCTTGTTCTTTTTTTCTTTACGTCTTGTAATTTTCATATTTCCCGGTAGTGTTGGCAATATAGGCCATATTATAGAAGTCCTTTGTTTTCCAAATACTCGATAATGGAGTAGTGTCTTTTTGTTGGGATAGTTGATGAAGCTTGATATATATATATATATATATATATATATATATATATATATATATATATATATATATATATATATATATATATATATATATATATATATATATTTATAATAGTTTTCTCAATCTTATTACATACTTGGCCTGAGATTCTCTAGCTTACTTTTATATTGTGTTGGGAAGTTGGATTTTAATTAGTTACATCTATATATTAATTTCTAAAGTTACTTGTATTGATTTATATAACTCTCACGAAGCAAAATTGATACAATTGACTAGTGTGAATCAGTAGATAGAGGGTAATTTCCAGTAATCTAGCATTCCAAATCATGATTTTTGCTTACTTCTATTTTAATTCTCACGAATGAATTGTTATAAGAAATATTATTGATTTCTCCCTAAAGATAATCTCAAGAGGCATTTACTACTTCTTGGCACAATTCAAGGAAGACATATATTTCGGTCTTATCGTCACCAGTCGTATGTCGGTTAATAACTTAACCTCAAGAAGTATTACTAATAATTCAATTTCTAGTGAGCAAAGCATAATTGTATTAGCAATAAACAATTATTTAATAGTGAAATATATGTAGAAATTGAGATTTCATTATTATGAAAATATCGTCAAGTGAATTCAATTATTCTCAACACTTTTTAAATATAAATTTTCCAGAAGGTATTTTTGTTTAAGTAATTTACAAATTTAAAATCCTACGCTCTTTTAATCAATTCGGTTCTCTCAAATAGTAGGTAAAACATTACAAGTTTGTAGCATAGATTTTTCAATCTCTGTGGGATGATATCTTAAACTATACTAGAATTTGACGGAGAACGAGTGAAAAATTTCTATGCTCTAAGTGCTCGTCAAATTTTTGGCGTTGTTGCCGGGGATTGACATACATTTACTTCAAATTAAATATTTTTTTACTAATTTGAGAATTTATTATTATATGTTTTATCTTTATTTTTGTTACTATTATCATCACCTACTAAATAATACTATAACTATTAAACTATTATATGCATTCTAACGTTTTTTTTCTTAGTAATATAAAAGTTTTTTTTTTCTCTTTCTTTCTCATTGTTGTAACTATTACCTACTGTTTTTATCATTAATGTGTGTAGCTTTAATTAGTGTATATCTATAATTCTTGTACTATTGTCAGCAACTTCACGTCATAGTACTTTCATCACTGTACCGTACTATTTGTACCAACAATCTTTTCCTTTACTATTGATATTTATTATCAAGTGTACTAATCACTGCCACTATTTTCTTTTAGTGCTACTATTATTTCAGGAATTAAGTTAAATTATCTTTAAGAGAAAGAGCTATAATTTTTTTTACTTTAAAAAATATCACTTAGTTTATGACCCACTCTTCTACAAAACAGTTGGCACGTTACGACGTTGAGATTGAAATATCTCTTTGATTGCGTAGGAAAAAACAAACATCATCTTCTCATAGCGTAGCTTGTGAAGGAACGGAAAACCGGGGAGTAGAAGATATCAATCCACCCGAAGTACCACCACCAGTCCATTTAGAAGATCAGTTTGATGAAGTGGCACCAAGACCGGCAAACAGAATCCTAAGGGATTATGCTAGGCTCGACCACTTCAACTATGAATCTAGTGCCAGAAGACCCACAGTAGCAGCCAACAACTTTGAAATACCTAATTGGTTCAAGTGAAGATCCACACAGTCATTTAATTGATTTTCTTGAACTTGTTTGAAACTGCTAAGTATAATAGAGTTCCTCGTGAAGCAATCAAGTTAAGGCTATTTTCTTTTTTCTTTAAAAGGAGATGCCAAGACTTGGTTGCGAAGTTTACCTCAAAAGTCAATTACCACTTGGGACCAGATGACTCAAAAGTTTTTGAATAAATATTTTTCTCTTGCTAAAACAATAATGTTAAGGCAAGACATATCTAATTTATTACAGACTAATACTGAGTCAGTTTATCAAGCTTGGGAAATATTAAAAGCAATGTGAAGAAAATGCTCGCACCATAATATTCATGAACACATGCAATTCTAAATTTTTTATCATGGGTTATAACCCTCTTCTAGAAATATGATTGATGCAACTGGATGAGTTTCTGTAATAGGAAAAATCATAGAAGAAGCATTGCAGTTATTGAATGAAATTTCTGAATATGCGTGGCCAGCTGAGCGTGTAATTGTCAAAGCGTCCGCTATGGTAAATTAAGTTGATGCTTTAAACACACTAACACGACATATTGTTTCTTTGGCAAAAAAATTTGAATCTTTTCAGGTGAATAGAAAACAAGTACACCAATTTGAGGCTTGTGATACGTGTGGAAGAAACCATCTGAATCATGAATACCAAGAAATTAATCAAAATGATAAACATGTCAATGCAATCGGTTACAAACAGTACCCCATTGAAATTCTAATGGCACATAAACATCCAAGATTTAATGGAGCAATACAAATGGTGCTGAGAACTCTCAGAGCTTTTAGAAACCACAGGTATAAGGTCCAACTGGTTACCAAAATCAAAACCATGGGCAACCAAATTTCAGACCTTATCAGCAAGCAGCTCTATATTAGCAAAGGCCTCAACAAGCATATCCAAGTCTTGATGACCTTTTGTACAAATACATTAAGGTCACTGATGAAAAAATGGAAAGCCAAAATTCAGCCCTTAAAAATTTGAAAATCCAGCTAAGCCAATTGGTAACTCTTGTGTCAGAAAACATTCAAGGCCCTTTACCGAGCAATACAGAGAAAAACCCAAAGGAACACCTTAAGGCCATCACCTTACGATCAGGTAAGGATCTTGATGAACCCAATATGGTCTGACAAGAACAAAACCAATCACAACAAGAAGTAAACAAGAGTAAGAATGTTGAAATACCCTTTAAACTACTAGAAGATAAAGAAGTCAAGAAAAAAAAAAGAGAAGAATGTTGAAAAATGACTCCTCTCCCTGTGACAATCCTATTTCCACAAAAAATTGAAAAGAGAAAAGCTTGATAATCAATTTTCACACCATTTGTCTGTCGTTTCAAGCTTCCAAAACAAGTAATAAAATATGTTGTCGGTTCAGAAGCTCGAAGTTCATCTCATACTTTGATAGGGGAGAAGAAAAAGAATTCCTTTTTTTAAAAGTAAACCCCACTAAACTAGACTTGAACCCTTGACATGAATAGTAGAGGCAAGCATATAGTTTTTAGAGATTTTAAAATAGATTCACATTAATATTCCTTTTATCGATGCTTTGTTGCAAATGCCTTCTTACACCAAATTCCCGAAAGAAATTTTGTCAAGAAAAAGTAAATTGAAAGAAGTTTCTGTGGTAATTCTAACGGAAAATTGTAGTGCTATACTTCAAAATAAGCTACCGCAAAAACTTAGTGACCTAGGAGGTTTTACAATTCCATGCACTTTGGGAGGAGTGTATTTTGAAAAAGCACTCTGCGATTTTGGAGCTTCAATAAACTTGATGCCATTTTCTTTTTTTAGAAAATTAAATATTGGTTAGTTGAAAGATATATGTGTCTCTCTTTAATTTGCAGATCAGAGTACTAAGAAACCAAAGAGAATAATTGAAAATGTACTTTTGAGAGTAGATAAATTTGTTTTCCCTGTGGATTTCATATTACTTGAAATGAAGGAGTGCCCTAATGAACAAGTTATTTTGGGTAGACCATTTCTTGCTACAGGTAGAACAATTATAGATGTCCATCAAGGACAAATAATTCTAAGAGTTGATGAAGAAAGGGTCATTTTGACATGCAAAAGATACTAAGATTTTTAGGAGATGAATCATCATCTTCATGATTTTCAATTGACATGATTAGTTATCTTACATATGAATTTAGAGATGATCAATTAACTCCAGACTCAATGGAAAGATGCTTTGCCAAATCAGGAACCATACAGGATGATGATACACCATCAGAAGAGAAACTGAAATATTAGAAAAAGATATTGAGGATCAGGAGATGCAACCAAAAGAAGTTCAACCAAAAATCGAAGTCAAAATTCTCCCATCTCATTCAAAATAAACTTATCTTGAGAAAGAACAATTTCCAGTGATTATTTCATATTCTTTGACTACAGAACAAGAAGAAATATTAATTGAAGTCTTGAAAACACACAAAGGAGCCTTAGGGTGGACTATAGCAAATATCAAAGAGATTAATCAGGTTATTTGTACTCACAGAATCCTCATGGAGGGTATCTACGAACCAATAGTCTAACCCCAAAGGATATTGAATCCAACAATGCAGGAAGTGGTAAAAAAGGAGACTGTAAAACTTCTGGCGACATGTATCATTTATCCTATTTCAGACAGTCCTTGTGTAAGTCATGTTCAAGTAGTGCCAAAGAAAGGAGGTATGACAGTTATTGAAAATAAAAATAATAAACTCATACCTACCAAGACTGTCACATGAAGGAGATTCTGTATTGATTACAGACGTCTCAATAATGCTACTAGAAAAGATCATTTTCCTTTGCCATTTATTGATCAAATATTGGAAAGAAACGCAAGATATGGGTTTTATTGTTTTCTTGATGGCTATTCAGGGTATAAAAAGATACCAATTGCAGCAGAAGATCAAGATAAGACAACCTTCGCATGTCCTCTGGAACATATGCTTATTGGAGAATTCCATTTGGTTTGTGCAACGCCCCTGCGACATTTCGGCGTTGCATGTCAGCAATTTTCTCTAACATGACCGAGAAATTACTCGAGATTTTTATGGATAATTTTACACTCTTTGGAAAGACATTTGAGGATTGTCTTTATCATTTGACTTTATTTCTTAAGAGATGTGAAGAGACAAACTTGATTCTTAATAGGAAAAAAAAGTTATTTTATGGATACTGAGGGAATTTTTAGGACATAAAATCATTGCTAAACGGATAGAAGTTGAGAAGGCTAAAATTGATCTTATAGCAGGATTACCCCCTCCCACAACTGTTAAAGGAATTAGAAGCTTTCTAGGTCATGCATGTTTTTACAGGCGGTTCATAAAATACTTTTCAAAGATTTCTAAACCACAGACTAACCTCTTGATGAAAGATACTAAGTTTAATTCTTCAAGTGATTGCCTATATGCATTTGAGACCCTTAATAAAAGGTTATCAACTACCCCTATAGTTGTGTCCCCTGATTGGGATCAACCTTTTGAGGTTATGTGTGATGCTAGTGATATAGCAGTAGGAGCTATTATAGGCCAGAGAAAAGGTAAGATCTTTTGTCCCATTTACTATGCTAGTAGAGCAATGAATGATGGTCAACTTAATTATGCCACAACAGAGAAAGAGTTACTAGCAATAGCATTTGCATTTGATAAATTGCGTCCATATTTGATAGAAATTAAGGTCATAGTTTTCACTAATCATGAAACTTTGAAATACCTCATAGTAAAGAAGGATGCTAGACCTAGGTTGTTAAGATAGATTTTACTCTTCAAGAATTTGATCTTGAGATAAAAATAAAAGGGGGACGAAGAATCAGGTAGCTGATTTTGTCTAGATTAGAAAATTCTCCCCTTGAGTTTACTGAGATAAAAGAAGAATTTCATGATGAACATATTTTTTCCAATCGACTCAGTAGTGACTCAACTACCCTGGTTTGCAGATATTGCAAACTACCTTGTTGGCAAGTGGACATCCCAAGATCTCCCATACCAACAAAGGAAAAATCTTATATCTGATGCTAAGTATTATCTGTGGGATGAACTTTACTTGTTAAATTTTGTGCATATAGTATGCAGAAGGTGTGTACCTGAAGAAGAGATGACCAAAATTTTATATCACTGCCATGATGGAGCAATTGGAGGTCATTATGCAACAAATCGAACATCTTTTAAGGTTTTGGAAGTTTGATTCTTCTGGCTGACACTCTTTAAGTATGCCTGAACATACGTTGCACAATATGATAGGTTCAGAGAACATGTAACATCACTAAAAGAAATGAAATGTGATTGCAATCGATGCATGTATGTGAAATAATTGATGTTTGGGGAATATATTTCATGGTACCTTTTCCTTCTTCTCACTCTTTTGAATATATTATTTTGGATGTGGATTATGTGTCAAGATAGGTTGAAGATATCTCCACAGGAAATAATGATGCTCGTACAATGTGCAATTTTCTTAGAAAAAATATTTTTTCTAGATTTGGCACAACGCGAGTTATCATTAGTGACCAAGGAACTCATTTCATGAACAAGCAATTCTCTACTTTACTATCAAAATATGATATGACTCACAAAACATGAACACCATATAATGCTCATCTCAAGGACAAGTTGAAGTTTCGAACCGCGAGTTAAAAAGAATTCTTGAGAAGACAGTTGGAATTTCTAGGAAAGAGTGGTCTTTTAAATTAGACGATGTAGTATGGGCTTACCGAACAACGTTCAAAATGCCAATTTGAACATCCCCATATTGACTTGTCTTTGGAAACGCTTGTCATTTGCCACTTGAACTAGAACACAAGAGTTTCCAAAGACAAGTCTCTACCTTGAATCATTGAGATTAACAAGCTAATTCTGCATGAGTCCGATATCTCTAATACCTAGCTCTGCACAAAAATGAGCAGAAGTGTAGCATGAGTACACCACGGTCGGTACCTGATCGGGTCCACGCCTACACTATGATTGAGTTGTGAGGAGGTCGATGCAATAATAACATAACTAAGGTCGGGATCGAATCCACATGGAGTTAATGATTGGAATTAGGTTTATATCTAAGTGAGTTTTGGATTTTGTACACTTCCACAAGTTTGGGTTGATATTTTACTTCTATCTTTACTGTAACGATTGCAATAAATAAAACTAAGGACAATATTTTTGTTTAGGGTTTGTCAAATGTTTAAAGAGACTAGGGTCGTGACTTATACCTGGGTGGGTATCTAACGGGTTGTAAATTCTAGGGCATTAGTTGGGATCGCAATATAGATATCACACCTGGGTAATCACTCTATACCTGTCAGTAGTTTGAGTGATTTTTCCCATTTTGGCTTCTCAAGTCCAAATGGGTATTCATACAAATCAAGTGATATTAGCTCAAGTCGGGTATTACTATCTCTAGGTTTAACCCTTTAATTGGGGCTATCAATTCCTTGAGTTCACCCCAATTCCTTGATAGCCTAATTTTCTTCGACTTAGTCCCACTTTCTCAAGTAGAGACTAAGTCATTTAGGCATGAATCAATGTTTGCAACTATTAATTCTTGAGTTCGAGCATAAACTAGGCTAAATATAACTAACCCATTCACATTCAAGCCCTAAATCAAACACACAATAAATACCCACACTAGGGTTGGGTCACAAGCCTAGATATGAGTTTAGCTACTCATGGAAATAGAAGAGATTAATGATTGAATGAAGATAAAATCCATAATATTAGATTATGGGAAGATAATCTAGTGTTTGAAGACAAATCTAGTACAAAATACCAAGAACAGTAAAATTAGGCGACTCAGGTGCTCATAAAAAACATAACATAACCTAAAAATGATAAAAAATTCTATTTATACTAAGCTGAAAATATCTGACAAAAATTCCCCTGCGGAGGTTGTGCGACCGCATAATTCTGAGTGCAGCCGCACTCTTTCTTTCGCGGACGCATAATTCTGATGCGCTTCGCTTTCTTCACTTTTGATTCTCGCTTGAGTTGGACTTATGCGGACCGCACAATTCTGAGTGCGGTCGCGCTCATGATTATGAGGCCGCATAAAAATGATGCGGTCCGCACTTGCTTGACTTTGGCTTGAGACAACTCTCTGAATCTTCATTATCGCGGACCGCATAATTGTGTGTGCGACGCGCTAGACATCCTGCGGCCGCACAATTTTGGTGAGGTCCGTACTCTTTCATTTTGCCCAAGTTACCAACTCTCTGATTCTCGTTCATCTCGGACCGTATAATTTTAATTGCGGCTGCACAGGGAGTTTTCCGGCTGCACAATATTGGTGCGGTCCGCACTCATCATATTGCCAAAATTACAAGTCTCTGAATCTATTTCTTGTAGACCGCATAGTTTTGATCACGGCCGCAGAATGGCTTTTGCGGCCGCATAATATTTGTGCGGTCCGCACTGCAGGCCACTTTCTCCAGTTTTTGTTTTTGTTCAACTTTTGACTCCTTTGTGAGTTGATTTTGATTCCTTTGGCTCATATTTAATAATTCTTGCAAGCAAGCATATTTTCTTAGTTTTCGGGAATACCTTCAAGCATTTTTTTTATCTAAAACACAAGTAAAAGAGAGCAAAAAAGAGGTCAAAATCCCTACTTATCAACTCCCCCAAACTTAATCTTTGGCTTGTCCTCAAGCAAATAAGGTAATTCCCACCTCCACTAGAAAAATGATATTTCAGCTGGCCTAAGGTTAATCAAACATGCATCAATTGGGACTAATAATAACCCTCAACACAAATGAGTTATTAAGAACACCGTGTTTTGACCTTTTGAGTACCATAGTTCTAATGTGACACTAGAGCATCAAGAGTTGACTTTATTCACCAAGGAAGCTCGCCCTATCACATAGGACATTGTAGAACCCAAACTCCCCCTCCTTTACTCTCCATAAGCAAATCTCACTTTAGAATGTAACAGTCGAAACAAGGATTGTGAAGAGGTACAGTCATCTCTCTCAAAAGAATGTCAGAAGTCCGGCTCTAAGTACTATAAGCTTGCCCCTTATGTAAATCACCACTAATGTGAGATCATTCAACTTGAAATCATATAGGAATTTTGCGGGAATATAATGAAGGCTTTTGGATCAAAGTAGGACTTGCTGGAATATGATGGTTTCATCTTTCCTTAAGCACTTAATTTTCTCCTATTAGCTCATATTTTCTCGAATCTTTGAGTCACTTTCTTCTTCCTTGGGGGAACTAGAGAGACGTAATGTCACTCTTTCTTGATCATGACAATCATTTTTCTCCTTTTTATTCATTCTTTGCCTTTCATCATTGGTTTCTTTGAATCCCTTCAACTTTCTACCTTATTCACTTTATTTTTTACATTATTATTTTTGGCCTTTCTTCCTTATCTTTGCCTTCTCTTTTCTTCATTTTTTTCTTCTTTGTACCTTTTATCAATTACAAATTCCTTGTCTCTACCCCAAACTTATGTTTTTGCCAATTGTCTATCAAGAATGCTAAGGAAATATTGGGTACCAAGAGAGGGTCATTATAAAACAGATAAAGGTTTGTAACGTGGTAATTGAAAGAAAAAGGGAAGGGCTCAAAGGGTTTGACTAGGGATATAAAAAGGTGGGCTATGGAAGTTTTCAAGTTTCAAATTAGATCAAGGAGAGCCTACAATCATTTATCAAGTTGAGCTACACTTAGAATTTGCCTATACAAACATTCAGGTCAAGTTCTAGACTTATTGGCACGGGACTTGGACTTGCAAATCAATACCTCACCTCTCAAGTTGCTGGATTGTTAAAGAGAACAAAGTCAAGGGCCCACAACAACCCTAGATAAGATTGAAAATCACAAATGGATCCAATGAACCACTTGATGATTATTTAAGTCAACTCAAGAGTCTAAAGGTCACAACTAGAGGTATTCTTTGCCAATCAATTTTGTTTCTAACCATAAGGTCGAAATTAAATGTGTTAGTACCAAGTAAAGCCTTCTTGGGACACTTTTATTCATTACTACTGTATATACCAAAACATAAGAAAACAGACTCAATCCCTTAAGAAAGTTGTCATGCCATCCATCGTTGGGAAGAGCCACCCGAGTCACACAACATCCACCTTTGGAAAAAACCGTGGCATTAAGAAAATCAAAGGCTTATTGTTCACATAAAACGTGAAAAGAAGCTAACAACTTAAAGTAAATAAAAATCTATGATACTAAAGAAAAACAACGAAAGAATTTATGAAGTAAAATACGGAAAATAAACTGAATATATACAAAATGAAGTAAAGCGAATATGTACATAATGGAAATGAATATATAAATCAAATGGTAAAAATATATACATACCAAAAGGGAAAATAAATATAAAGAAAAATAGTGTAATAGTTATTACATACCAAATGTCAAAGTCAAATCAAAATGAACCACCCCCAAATGAATGAGCATTGTCCTCAATGCTAATAACAAATAAGAACAGGGAAAAGGGTAGAGTGTAAAGAAAACTCCCTATGTGGTCTCAGTCTGCATCGGGTCCTCATCATGTATGGTGTCCTCATCTTCCATGGGGTCCTTAACCCTCTGTCTCCTCCAACTGTATCTCAACATATTCTGACTGAGGGACTACTGGGTTGCTGAGCATCTATATCAGCTCCTCAGCAGCGTGTGTAGTTGCAGCTGGCTCCTCAAACTGGCCGGCTGCTACCTCTGATGTCTCTAGCACTCTGCTACATGTGCTGTTGGGACTGTCTGCTCCATGAGAAGGTCCAGTGAAATATCTCCAGCAGTAGAATCTTCTCAACCACCTTGCTCAACTTGTCCACCGACTCATTTGATGCCTGAGTCTTCCGCATCTTCTTCACCTGTTTCCCCAAATCCTTGATGATCTTCCCATGCATATCAAGAGTCTTTAGGATCTTCTTCTAGTTGTCCAGAATTTTCTTCAATGAGTCCTCCACTAATGGAGGTACCTGAGGCTCTGCTGGGGCTGATGACTGTGCTGCAACAACACTGGATATGGCAGTCAGTTTTGTGGTAGCTGCCTGCATCCAGTTGTTGAGACTCGCCAGTGTCTGGGAAACTCAGAATGCAGTCTGAGGATAGGTAGATGAGGTCAACACTGAAAGCCTAGATGGGGCAGATGGTCCAGAGGATGAAGGAGGCATGGGTGCTGCTCCGGTAGAAGTACCGGCTGCTGTGGAGGGCTCGACAACTGAACCAGCGGTCACTACCCTTGGCTCTTCAGACTGGCCAGTAGAGGTAGTGGCTTTACCCTTGAAATTAGGGTTGTCCTCTCCCTGTAGGTGGTACCATGAAAAAGGCTTCTTAGCCTTCCCCTCAACATCAAAGTGCCTCGATTCTACCTATTGATCTTGGAAATATTCTGTGAGGAAATTGGGGTAGGGATATGACCTTTCTTCTTTCTGGACCACATTTGAGATGTTGAAGGACATCAAGGCTCCCACATTTATATGATACCCCGGCCATGATCGAAGCCAATAATACTGCACGGGGAAGTGGAAGGATGTTCTCATGTTGGCATGGATCCAGACGGCTGCACACAAATGTTTGCCACCCTTTTGCTTCAAATTTAAGGGTAGCTCTGACTATCTAAACACCTGCAGTGAGCCATGCAGGTGTTGTCCCCGGAATTGCTAGTATCTCAACTAGCCATGGGCGAACTGCATCACCCATATCTAGTTTCTCCAAATATTGCACTGCTTCCACCTCCTCAAATCCTATATATTTGTTAAGTGCGTGGGCATCAAAGCGAATTTTCAAGTTTCGGACCTTCGTCACCTTGGTACCCTTTTTGATGTGGGAAACATTGGCATATAACTTATTTACTAGGTATTCATTTTCATCTTTCATACGGCCGATGAACCATTTCCATCTTTTTATCTCCTCAAATTGCTTAAGGACATTGGGGTTGTGCTTGCTCAGGTCTTTTGTCAAGAATTGTCGCTCAAAAGTGAGCAACATTTGGGACCACCATTATTTGAACTTGGCATAGGCTTTTTCACTATCAAATCGGTCCACCCATACCTCCGGCTTCCTTGATCTAGCCAAGCCCCCAACAACAGTATCACCTCTATCCCATCGCTCGAGACCTCATCATCATCATCCAAGTTGATTGGAGTAGTTGTAGCAGGTGGGGAGAGGGTTCAGATGCTTGACTACCCCCTCCGAACCTTCAGATGAACTAGAGGAGGAAGTTGGTTCATTGACCAGGTCTCTCGGGGAATTGTTGTGATTGAGCTCCCCGTTGTGCTTGCACTGAGTCACCCTCAGAAGTTTCCCGGGATGGGAGGTACTCACTCATTTCTGAGGTATCCGGAGGTGGTCTACTGATTGTAGCTTTGTTTCTCAAGACCTTTTGGACTGACAATAGCATGTTGGTTTGCCTCGACCCCAGCCTCGGAAGGGTTCTGCCCTCCATTTGGAAGTATATCCTCTACTACGTGAACGAACCATTGTCTGCAACATACATGTAGTGAAAGTCAGTTAGAATTTGGGGATCATATTGAGTACATAATGAATATTGACAATGTAGATCACAACTCTAAGAAATAGGCAGTGCGGATTGCACAAAAGTGAGTGCGGCTGCGGAGTGTCCAGTGCAGAGCGCACAATTTTGAGTGCGGCCGCGGTTTCGTTTTGTTGGGTCTCTGAAGATTAACTGTGCGGACCACACAAAATTGAGTGCGACCGCACAAAATTAAGTGCAACCACACAAATCTACCATGGACCGCACAAAATTGAGTGCGGCCGCACAAACTTATCAATCAAAGGTTCCTTAATACTAGGGTATCGCGGACCGCACAATGATGTATGCAGCCGCATACCCTAGTGCGGCCCGTACAAAAATGTGTGCGGCTGCATAATTCAAATCAAAGCGACACTGACTTACATTTTACACTAGGTTTTTCACTAATTAGACATGGTTTGAGGCAATTAAACATGAAAATCTACTAACCCCAGCCCCCATTAAGCATTCACGCACTACCCACATGATTCTAAGCAAGATTAATTATCAATTGACATTTTTAGCACTAACCTAACCCTAGATAAAAAGCAAATTAAAATAAAGAAAAAGAAAAAAAAGGTGAAATTAAATCATTGAAATCAAACTACCAGTAGTGAAGATGTAACAGGAATTTACACTTCATGGAATGAGATAAGATTGAAAGCAAGAGAGAAGGTGCACTGCGCTTAGCTTAGCTTAGCTTGAGAGGTCAGAGTGTGTAAAGTGTGAAAAGTCTAAGAAGATCCTATTTATACTTTGAGCAGGTTGGCCCACCAACTTACTTGAGTCCGCAGCACAATTTTGGTGCGGTTCGCACTCTTTTACCTTCTCCTTGAATCTGTGGCACGGTCCGCATAAAAATTATTACGGCCGCACAATTTGTGCGGTCCACAAAATTTTGAGTGTGGCCGCAAATCCTTAAGTATTTTTGTCAGGCCAAACTTCAGAGGGTTGTCATTGTGCGGCCGCGAAGTGCTTTTGTGGTCCTCATAATTCTGGTGCGGTCCGCACAGTTTCACTACTTGGCTAATTTTTTCCTTACAAATTTCCTGCACTGCACACCCATATTCCTGCATACACTGCACAACCAATTAGCCCAAAGCAATGCCTAATCTAAAAAAAAATAAAATCAAGAGAAAGAGAATCATATGGGTTGCCTCCCAAGAAGCGCATGATTTAACGTTGCGGCACGACGCATGTTACCATCATTCACTTGAAATGGAGCAATGCCACAACGTGGCCATCATTAACCTTACTAATATAGTGCTTCACCCGGTGCCCATTGACTCTAAATATCTCACCATTCTTATTTTTCAAATCTGGGTCACCAAAAGGAGTCACATGTACCACTTCAAAAGGACCACTCCACTTTGATTTTAGCTTTCCTGGAAAGATCCGCAACACAGAGTTGAATAAAAGAACAAGGTCACCTTCTTTGAATTCTTTGTTTCGGATATACTTATCATGTAGGTACTTCATCTTGTCCTTATGCAAGGATGAACTGGAGTAAGCATGGAACTGGAACTCATCAATTTCATTCAATTGCTCCTCCTGAGGATTTGCAGCTACATCCTGCTCAAGGTTCAACTTATTCAACGCCTACATGGCCTTATGCTCTAGTTCTAGCAGGAGGTGACAGGCTATCCTGAACACCAACCGATACTGAGACATACCAATTGGAGTTTTGTAAGTTGTTCTATAGGCCCAAAGAGCATCATCAAGTTTCCTTGACCAATCAGTCTGGTTTTCATTGCAAATCTTTGATAGAATACTCTTGATCTCTCGGTTGGAGACTTCAACCTGTCCACTTGCCTGGGGGTGATAGAGGTCGACACCTTGTGAGTGACACCATACTTGGAGAGTAAAGTGTTAAAGGCTTTGTTGCAAAAATGTGATCCCCACATCACTAATGATGGCCCTTGGGGTGATAAACCTTGTGAATATGTTTTTCTTCAAGAAAGCTACCACACTCTGTGCTTCATTGTTGGGCAAAGCCACAACTTCAACCCATTTGGACATGTAACCCACAAGAACAAGAATATAGGTGTTCCCACACGAGCTCACAAATGGACCCATAAAATTGATGCCCCACATATCGAAAATATCATTCTCTAGGATGGTGGTGAGAGACATCTCATTTTTCTTAGAGATCCCACTGGCCCTTTGGCAATCATCACAATGCTTAACAAGCTCGCTACCATCTTTGTACAAGGTAGGCCAATAGAATCCACAACTTAGGACCTTTGTAGCGGTTCTCGCTCCACCATGGTGACCACCATATGGCGAAGAATGACTAGCTTCAAGAATACCCAATTGTTATTCTTCTGGAACACATCTTCGGATAACACCATCAGTGAAAATTTTGAAAAGATATGGCTCGTCCCAATAGTAGTACAAGCAATCCCGTTTGAGATTCTTCCTTTGGTTTGAAGAGAACTCATTTGGGACAATGCCTCTCACAAGATAGTTGGCCACATCGTCAAACCAAGGCATCCCGGTCATAGACATGAGAAATGAATCATTAATCTCAAGGCCATCATGGGGCCTCCCCTCCTCCTCAAATCGGGACAAGTGGTCCGCAACTTGATTCTCGCTCCCCTTGCAGTCTTGGATTTCAAGATCAAATTCTTGTAGAAGAAGTACCCACCACATCAATCTCGCCTTAGAGTCCTTTTTTCTCATAAAGTAACGAAGTGCCGCATGATCGGTGTGAACAATCACTTTGGTACCCATGAGGTACGGGCGGAACATTTCCATAGCAAAGACAATGGCTAGGAATTCTTTCTCGGTCAGCGTATAGTTTACTTGGGCCTCGTTCATGCTCTTACTAGCATAGTAGACCGGATGGAAGATCTTGTTGGTTCTTTTCCCCAATACCGCTCCTACCGCCACATTGCTAGCATTGCACATGAGCTCAAATGGTAAGCTCCAATTTGGTGCGGTAATAATGGGAGTGGTAGTCAATCTATACTTGATAGCTCAAATGACTTCTTACAATCATCATTGAACACAAATTTGGCATCTTTTTCCAATAACTTGCACAAGGGGTTCACCACCTTTGAGAAATCCTTGATGAACCGGTGGTAAAACCCCGCGTGACTTAGAAAGATCCTCACTCCCTTGACGGAAGTAGGAGGAAAGAGTTTTTATATCACTTCAATTTTTTCTTTATCAACTTCAATACCATTCTTGAAGATTTTGTGGCTGAGGACAATGCCTTCCTCGACAATAAAGTGACACTTCTCCCAATTAAACACCAAGTTAGTCTCTTCACAACGTGCCAATACCTTATCAAGATTGTCCAAACACTCTTAAAAAGAATCCCCCACAACATAAATATCATCCATGAAAACCTCAAGAAAGTTCTCCACCATATTAGTGAAGATTGCCATCATACACCGCTGAAAAGTAGCCGGTGCATTGCATAAACCGAAAGGCATCCACGAGAACGCGGAAGTGCTATACTGACAAGTGAAGGTGATCGTATCTTGGTCTTCAGGTGCAATAAGAATCTGGTTATATCCAGAATACCCATCCAAGAAACAATAATAAGCAAGTCCAGGTAGCCTATCCAACATCTGATCAAGAAATGGAAGCGGAAAATGGTCTTTCTGAGTCACTTTGTTGAGCTTCCTATAATCCATGCACACTCCCCACCTGGTGATAGTTCTTGGGGTGATCAATTCATTTTTTGTCACGACCCCAAAACCTAAACCGGCCGTGATGGCGCCAATCGTGGAACTAGGACAGCCAAAGCTACACTCAAATCATAATAAGCTTCCATTTACATCTTTACTATACTGATTACCCATAAAGGTTTCCTTTAAATATTTATAAAACAGTTAAAGCTATACTGAATATTAAATACAACCCCCAGAACTCGGAGTCACCGTCATGAGCATCTACATAAAATATACAACTCAAAAGAAAATAAATTATATAATATTAAGCAGGAGAGAGAGCAGGACTGCAGACGCATGCAGCTACCTCGCAAACCTCCGAGAATCTCTGGAACAGATAGACAGCCCTCCCTGCCCTAACACCTGAATCTGCACACAAGGTGCAGGGAGTAATGTGAGAACACCAACTCAGTAGTAATGAAAATAAATCAGGTCTGAGCAGCAAGAAACACATAAAATGATTGTCATCAATTCACAAGATGCACAACCTTTCTTTCCAACGGTATAACATAGATATATGAAATCATCATGCCTTAAAACCAACTTCAGAAATATCCTTTGAAGAATGTATATTTTAAAAAACTTCAAACCGAAAGATTTAGCATGAAAATGAAATGAATCATATAAAGGCCCCTCAGGCAAAACATATTTCATAAGCTCAGAGTGAAAGTAGAAAAATTACAAGTAGCCCTCGGGTAAATCATGTATCATAATCATCCCCTCGAGCATGCCTCACAGTCACTCATAATAAGTCGCTCAGCACCTCACAGTCACTCATAATCAACCCCTCAGGCATACCTCACCATCATTCGTTATCAGTCACTCAGCACCCCACAGTCACTCATGCCTCCCAATCACTCGTCACTCGGCACTCGGCATTCGGCACTCGGTGCGCTCACTGGGGGTGTGTGCAGACTCCGGAGGGGCTCCTTCATCCCAAGCGCTAATATCAAGCCACCTCGTGGCGTATCATATCCTTACAATCAGGCCCTCGGCCTCACTTAACAGAACCTCTCAAAAGCCCCTCGGGCAAATCTAGTAAAACAGGGTACTCGACCCAAAACATCATTTTGTAAATCTCAAAGTAGTGTAAATCAGGCTGAGTTTCAAAAACAGTAAGCACAATGTGGCTGAGTGAAATCATCAATAAATAGTGAGGAAAACAGCAGTAAAAATCCCCCAAGGGGTCTAAACAGATCGGCACGAGGCCCCAAACACGACTTATAGCCCAAATATTTCAACAATCTTTGGAACATAATTTAACATAAGGTTTTGAGTACAATATGCAACTCATTAGTTGCCGCGGAGTGGACTTAGTTCAATCCAAAAAAAATCAGTGCGCGCCACATACTTGTCATCCGACATATGCACCATTCTAAAATATGTGAGAAATACGCAGTCCGGGGTTTCATACCCTCAGGACAAGATTTATAGCCATTACTTACCTCTACCGGGCCACAACACTAGTCCGCTATGCTCTTGCCCCTCAAATTGGCTCCCGATTGCTCCGAATCTAGTCAAAACCAGTTTAACATCATCAATATATACTAAAGGAACACAACCCAATCGAAAACTATCAAATTATACAAGAATCTCGAAATTTGGCAAGACCCGAGCCCCGGGCCCACGTATCGGAATTCGATAAAATTTACATCACTAGAATACTCGTCTTCCCACGGTTCTATACATACCAAGAACACTAAAATCAGACCACAATTTCCCACTCAAATCCTCAAAAGAATATTCCAATTTCCATGCACCATTCTTCTCTAAATTTGGGTTTAATTCCAACAATATTTACGGTTTAATTATTTAGAAAATGACATATAAACGAGTTATGAAGTTTAAAACCTTACTTCCAAATGATTCCCTTCAATTTCCTCTTCAAACCCTCTCAAAAGAGCTCCCAACTCGTTCAATAATGGAGGAAAATGAACTATTCTCGCACAAATGGCCTTTAAAACATTCTGCCCAGCCATTTAATTTCCTCAGTGTGATTGCGACATTAGACACGCGATCGCGATGCACATACAAGACAACTAAATGCGATCGCAATATAATACACGCGATCACACAAAACAACTTTCCACCCTACACACGCGCCTCAGAATCCTCTACACGATCGCACCAACACCCACGCGATGGCACAACCTTACCTGACCAACCTACGCGATCGCAATCCTAACCACGCGATAGCATAGAACAAAATGCCTTCCCACTCTTTTACTCTACGTGATCACGAACGAGTTCACATGATCGCATTGAAGGAGTCACTACTTCTAAAACACCAGAAAACAACAGTCTTCTTAAGGCCAAAAAGTGCACGTTTGAGCATCTGAAATACACTCGAGGCCCCCGGGACCTCAACCAATCCTACCAACACACCCCATAACATCATTCAAACTTAGTCGAGCCTTGAGAGACTACACGCCTCAATTCTCACCATGACCACTCTGAACCCGAACAAACCGACCCAACACACAGAAGTTAAGGTGAACCACATAAAATGAAGCAGAAACGGGGGAAATGGGGATAAACTCTCTGAACGACCGGCCGGGTCGTTACATCCTCCCCCACTTAAACATACGTTCGTCCTCGAGCATGCCAAGAGTTGTTCTCCAACACCATCAAACTGTTAAAAAGCTTACCATGCACATACCCGGGGGTGATCCCACGTCACCCTATCCCATATGGATCCAATAGCACAATACCGTTGAAATTTCGAAATCCAATCCTGACCCCTAAACCGTAGAACCAAATTCCCACTTCTAAAATAATATACAAGATCAAATTTTCCATAACTATAAACTGAACAAGTCTGAACATGCTGAATCAAGTCATATACGCACCCAAGATGAACTCACATAATACACCGCGTGACTCAACACTCATAGGGATAACTCTTAACCATAATAACTGCTCAGAAGAACCCAATACTGGTACATAACCTCTTATCAAGAAATGCCTCGCTCTAACACTTCCATGTACTGCTGATGATGAAAGAAGCACATAGAACTGACAACCATTCATCGGATCAGCCAGACATGAAACTCCCCCTTCCCAAATAGGAATTATAGCAGATTACCGACTCCCGATTCACTCTAGGTCCAATGACCTCTTTTCATCCATCACGACTACCCTAATAACATGGCACATCGATACAATTCGAAGCCAAAACCTGTGCAACTTGTGCACTTAACAACAACTTCCCAATGCAATCAAATTATATAAAAGGTCCACACGAGAGGACTATCCTGCCATTAACAACTACCATCACCATATCATACTAACAGCCTGGCACACACCGTAAAAATAAAAAACACATGTATCCAATACCAAAGGTCATACCCCTACATAACTCCGCTACACTGCGCGATCTCATCCAACGCTGGTCCACTTGAAATACTTCAAGACACTTTGCCCAAAATCAATAACCATTCGAAATCCGACTTCAAGTACTCAGAGTGCATTGCCATAACCACGGGGAAACTGGACGATACCATGCCACTCGAAACAGAAGGTATAACCAACACGTCTCAATCCTGCAACACCCAATTACTTACCTTACTCAAATATAGCTATAACGCCTAATTAGAACCGCGCGATATGTGCATATAACCAATAATCACCACTCCTCGCAACACCGAAGAGTAACTCATAGATCACTCCAGAACATGAATTATCTCAATCACCATCGAATGGTACCTTCCTCAATAATAGAAATTCGGAGCCAACAATTCCGACCCGGTGCAGAACACACACCCATATTAGCCTACCAATGACCCTAAATTAACTCTGATCACCCACAACAGATAGATAACTTACCGAAAAGTTCACAATGATGGAATCATGGCACATACTAACATCCGACTAGCTCAGCTCGCATCTTCACAGTTCACTACCACAAAATATTCTGTTTATGAGAACTCTCAATCTCGAAGTCCATGAAACATACGGATTACCATATCTGATCACAACTCCACCGCTCGAATACATAACACATACCAAATACTCACTCATTCCACGAGGGATACCTCTATAATTCTTCCGTTTACCAAGCAACCCCGAATATCAACAGTCGATCCCATAATAGGGCGCCGCAATACCAGTGAAGTACCCTTAACTCAAACACATTGCTCATTCTGAAATATATACCCTCATCAAGTCGTACCAATTAGCGTTATCATCTACCTAGTCATCTAAAACTACCCATGCTGCTTAAGAATTTAAGACCTTCCTTCCAGAACCGAACCGTGACCTCACATATGCAAATCTCAGCTCTACCCAACATACCGCATGCGCCATGCCAACCTAGAAAAAAAAATACGGGAACTCCATGGTCCCTTCTGAGCAACAGGCAACTATGTACCCAACTAGTCAAGAACTCCCATTGGATACCATTTAGAAACAAATTCACTACATGTCATAAGAAAATATGCACCCTTAACCGCGGTGAAAACCATCCGGAACTATCCGAAATCCCATTTGCGCAACACCAAACCATCACGACTGAATTCTTCTAACTCAACCAAACTACGCAGGCCACCAAAAATCCAAGAGCATTGCTAAGAAACACCCGAAAACCTCGTCACCTCATGAACACCCAAGAACTAATCGTATCCCTTACCATGTCGATCTGACCTACTACCAAGCTGCCCAATTTACCCAAGTTCCTTCTGAATTACCTTCAAAGTGATACTTCTCCCTGCCGTAATACAACAATTTTCAACCCAAACTCACCACACGCGACCCAAGCATAAAACCATACCGTCTAAGGCTCATAAGCCGCCGAATACTCTCTCAAATATCCCTAAAAGTACCACATTCAAAATACTTACCCTGCAGAGACTTCCTGCGAATCTAAAGCCATTACCTTCACCTTCCTGATACTGATATGTAGAACCCATGATGATGTAGATATGCCACAAGTCTTGGTACCCTCTAACGTAAATCTCAATCACATTGACCAATTAGACAGAATCGACCTGACCCGTTTGCATACTAACATACTAGGAAGTAATCCACTCACTTGAAGCCACAAGAAAATTCATACACTGCACACACTACACCTTTTACAACTTCCACTAAATCATTCAATAGAACCCATATACCCAAAAAAGTACATTGCAACCTATATCGAATTAATTTCCATTGCTCGTGACATTCCCAGACCCCACACCTACAGGTCATAACTGATTTACCAATATACCTCGAACTGAAACCAATACCACACATAGTCGTGCAATCAACTTATCATTAACAGACTCCCCCACTTGGCTCAAAGCCAACGATCGAGACAAACAATAACTCACAAAGGCCATAATAACACCACTTGTCTAAAAACTCAAGTCATCTGCAAATCTCGCATTCACCATTGCAATAGTCACGCCAACTTTCACAAGCGATCTAAACTCCAATTACAACATATATCATTTACTGGTAGAAGAGAACTTATTACAGAACTACATAGGGACCACACACCCTGGGACAACCCGCAGGAGATACCCCTGCCCGCTTAGCCAACTGCTATCTCTCCATACACTTCTGAAGACCAGAACTATCACGCAATCACTACACCTTCCTGCATCTGAACACAACCAATGCCTACCCTCGAGGCACCATAATACGTGGTAAAAACTTGAAATTGATGGCAGAACTAACAGTGGAGTGGTGGTCAAAGAAATCTCGAGCATTTGGAAGCTCTACCCACACATGTCTGACCACATGGCTACCTTCACTGGACACTACGTGTCCCAAGAATGCTACTGAACCGAGCCAAAATTCACACTCGGAGAATTGGCATAAAGCCTTTCCTCCCTGAATCCTTATAATGCCATCCCAGATACTGAGTATGCTACTCTTGGCTACGCGAATATTCCAGGATGCCATCAATGAATACAATAACAAGGAGTGCTAATGCGGCTGGAATACACTGTTAATCAAATACATGAATGTTACTTTGGGCAAATGATCAGCTGAAAAGACATCACCAGGAACTCATAACCTAACAGAAAAATCCGCTTCACTCCACAACTACACAACATGAGAGGTCTTCCAACACACTCACAACTCAAGGCCATATACCAAATCGAGATAGAAATCAAACACTCAATAAATCTTGCCACATTTCCAGCCAACCATTTTGACACAATTCACAGTCTGAACATATCTAACCATCAAATCACACCCACCACACAGGCATCTAGTCACCAATTCTCATCAATAAGAACACAACGGACATACAAGTCACCAATTACATGTGCCCACACAACGAAAATCTCAACAATCAATCCACAGAATGAATCCGGCCTCAAGTCCTCCAGACTGGCCCATTACCAATATGCCAAAATCACATATCATCCATAGAAGCCACAAGACGTCGATGCACAGCTGATACCAAGCGCTCTCGTGCGCATTAGAATACATGGAAGGAATTCAAAAGTTACGCTTTTGGATGAATACAAGGGATTCGCACGACAAGAATTCAAGAATGTGAGCTTTTTCCTAAGGGTTCCGCAGCCTCTCGAAGATAAGTACATACGTCACCGTACCGATCCGCAAGACTCTACTAAACCTGCTCATGACCGGTGAGTCCTATGTAACCTAGCGCTCAGATACCAAACTGTCACGACCCCAAAACCTAAACCAGTCGTGATGGTGCCTATCATGGAACTAGGCCAACCAAAGCTACACTCGAATCATAATAAGCTTCCATTTACATCTTTACTATACTAATTACCCATAAAGGTTTCCTTTAAACATTTATAAAACAGTTAAAGCTATACTGAATATTAAATACAATCCCCGAGAACCCAGAGTCACTGGTCATGAGCATCTACATAAAATATACAACCCAAAAGAAAATAAATTCTATAATAGTAAGCAGGAGAGAGAGCAGGACTGCAGACGCATGCAACTACCTCGCAAACCTCCGAGAATCTCTGGAACAGATAGACAACTCACCCTGCCCTAACACCTGAATCTGCACACAAGGTGCAGGGAGTAATGTGAGTACACCAACTCAATAGTAACGAAAATAAATCAGGTCTGAGCAGCAAGAAACACATAAAAGCAATGTCATCAATTCACAAGATGCACAACCTTTCTTTCCAACAGTATAACATAGATATATGAAATCATCATGCCTTAAAACCAACTTCAGAAAAATCCTTTGAAGAATGTATATTTTCAACAACTTCAAACCGAAATATTTAGCATGAAAATGAAATGAATCATATAGAGGCCCCTCGGACAAAACATATTTCATAAGCTCAGAGTGAAAGTAGTAAAATCATAAGTAGCCCCTCGGGCAAAAACATGTATCATAATCAGCTCCTCACAATCACTCATAATCAGTCGCTCAGCAACTCACAACCACTCATAATCAACCCCTCGAGCATACCTCACCATCACTCGTAATTAGTCACTCAGCACCTCGCAGTCACTCATGCCTCCCAATCACTCGTCACTCGGCACTCGGCACTCGAAACTCGGCACTCGGTGCGCTCACTGGGGGTGTGTGCAGACTCTGGAGGGGCTCCTTCAGCCCAAGCGCTAATATCAAGCCACCTCGTGGCGTATCATATCCTCACAATCAGTCCCTCGGCCTCACTCAGCAGAACCTCTCAAAAGCCCCTCGGGAAATCAGTAAAACAGGGTACTCGACCCAAAACATTATTTTGTAAATCTCAAAGTAGTGTAAATCAGGCTGAGTTTTGGAAACAGTAAGCACAATGTGGCTGAGTGAAATCATCAATAAATAGTGAGGAAAACAGCAGTAAAAAGCCTCCAAGGGGTCTAACAGATCGGCATGAGGCCCCAAACACGGCTTATAGCCCAAATATTTCAACAATCTTTAGAACATAATTTAACATAAGGTTTTGAGTACAATATGCAACTCATTAGTTTCCGCGGAGCGAACCTTGTCCAATCCAAAAAAATCAGTGCGTGCCACATACTCGTCATCCGACATGTGCGCCATTCTAAAATCAGTGAGAACTATGCAGTCCGGGGTTTCATACCCTCAGGACAAGATTTATAGCCATTACTTACCTCTACCGGGCCACAAAACTGGTCCGCAGTGCTCTTGCCCCTCAAATTGGCTCCCGATTGCTCCGAATCTAGCCAAAACCAGTTTAACATCATCAATATATACTAAAGGAACACGACCCAATCGAAAACTATCAAATTATACAAGATCTCGAAATTTGGCCAAACCCGAGCCCCGGTCCCATATCTCGGAATTTGATAAAATTTACATCACTAGAATCCTCGTCTTCCCACGAATATATACATACCAAGAACACTAAAACCGGACCATAATTGCCCACTCAAATCCTCAAAAGAAAATTCCAATTTCCACGCACCCTTTTCCCCAAATTTGGGTTTAATTCCAAATATTTTTACGGTATAATTACTTAGAAAACGACATATAAACGAGTTATGAAGTTTAAAACCTTACCTCCAAGTGATTTTCTTCAATTTACTCTTCAAACCCTCTCAAAAGAGCTCCCAACTGGTTCAATAATGGAGGAAAATGAACTATTCTCGTAGTACGGGCCTTTAAAACATTCTGCCCAGCCATTTAATTTCCTCAGTGCGATTGCGACATTAGACACGTGATCGCGATGCACAGACCAGCCAACTAAATGCGATTGCAAACTAATACACGTGATTGCACAGAATAATTTTCCACCCCACACACGTGCCTCAGAATCCTCTACGCGATAGCACCAACACCCACGCGATGGCACAGCCTTACCTGACCAATCTACGCGATCGCAATCCTAACCACACGATCGCATAGAACAAAATGCCCGCTCCACTCTTTTACTCTACGCAATCGCGAACGAGTCCATGCAATCGCATTGAAGGATTCACTGCTGCTAAAATACTAGAAAATAGTAGTCTTTTTAAGGCCAAAAAGTGCCCGTTTGAGCATCCGAAATACAGCCGAGGCCCGCGGGACCTCAACCAATCCTACCAACACACCCCATAACATTATTCAAACTTAGTCGAGCCTTTGAAACACCAAAAACAACATGAAAACACAAAAAATGCATCAAATTGAAGCATATGAACTTTGAAACATCCAAATTTCGCCAACTACGCTGAAACCAACCAAAACACCTCCGATTGACCTGAAAGTTTGCACACATACCCAAAATGACATTACAGACCTGTTACAACTTCCGGAATCCCATTCCGACCCTGATAGCCTATTTTCCACTGCCGACCGAAAATCGCCAAAAACTAAGTTTCGCTAATTCAAGCCTAATTCTACACCGGACATCAAAACTTCATTCTGAACACACTCCTAAGTCCCAAATCACCTAACAAAACCATTCGAGCCATAAAATACGCATCCCGAGGTTATTCACCAATAAGTCAACTCTTAGTTGACTTTCTCAACTATTAGGCTACCTTGAGAGACTACACGCCTCAATTCTCACCATGACCACTCTGAACCCGAACCAACCGACCCAACACACATAAATGAAGCTGAACCGATGAAGCAGAAATGGGGGAAACGGGGCTAAACTCTCGAAACGACTGGCCGGGTCGTTACATTTTTGTCATTTGTAATCACAGTCATTCCCCCCTTCTTTGGGACACATTGCACCGGCGATGTCCATAACCTATTGGAAATGGGATAGACAACCCCAACATCCAACAACTTAATGATATCTTTCTTGACTACCTCTTGCATAGCCTCATTCAACCTTCTTTGATGTTCCATGGAGGGTTTGGTATCCTCTTCCAATATGATTTTGTGCATGCAAAAGGCGGGGATTATACCCCGAATATCTGCCAATGTCCAACCTATTGCTTTCTTCATCCTTTGGAGAACCGAAAGGGTGGAATATACCTGCACGTTAGTTAAGCACGAGGAAAGAATAACAGGTAAAGTGGAAAAAGGGCCTAGAAACTCATACTTGAGGTTTGAAGGCAATGGCTTCAACTCCAATGTGGAAGGCTCCTCGATTGAGGGCTTTGTTGGTGGAGTCTTCCGGTTTTCAAGGTCCAAGGAAAGTTTTTGAGGCCCATACGTATATGATTCCTTCCGGTTACATAGTCCTTCATGAACTTGGCATATCCCGACATTTGTTCTAAGGCTTGAACCAATGTCACATTTATGGAAAAAAGTTTCATCATATCAATGAATTTATTGAATCGATTCTCATTGTTTTGCTTTGCGAGCCTTTGAGGATTTGGTGGAGGAGGCTTTGGCAAAGGAGCCTTGGCTTTGGGCACTACCGGATCCGGTATATCTATTTCATGTTCCCTAGACAGGTTCATATCATCTTGTGTCTCCTCCAAATTTTCATCAATGTCTATCCTCACCTCATCATTTGCTTGACATCATTGTTTGGCTCATCATCATCTTGCACCAACACATCATAATTCACATTCTTCCTTGTGTTTGAGGTACTAGCAACTCCACCTCTCCCACTTCTTGTTGTCACCACCATAGCATGCCCCGTATTGTTCCCACCCTTCGGGTTCACCACTGTATCACTTGGTAGTGCCCCCTTAGGGCGAGTATTCAAGGCTTGAGAAATTTGGCCAAGTTGGACTTCCAAGTTGCGGATTGAAGTTTTATGGAGGCCTAATTGGGCATCGGAGTCGGATATTTTCTCCATCATTTTCTTGAACATGTTTTCAATCCTCGCCATATTATTGTTGGAAGAACTAGGACCTTGCGACGAATATGGAGGCGGGTTGTTTGGTTGTTGATACATCAGGGACCTTTGAAAGCCCGACCCCGATTTCCTTGATTGCTATTATTTTAACCTCCTTGATTATTGTTACCTCCCCAATTACTTTGATTGTTGCTGCCCTAATTGCCTTGATTATTTCCTCCCCAATTTCCTTGATTACCCCAATTTTGATTGTTGTTGTTCCCCAATTTCCTTGGTTGTTGTTGTTGTTGCCACCATTCCAATTTCCTTGTTGACTGTGGTTTCCCCAATTACCTTGGTTTCCCTGTGATCTCCACTGTTGTTTACTAGGAGCATTGCTTCGTTGACCTTGGTAATTGTTGACATATTGAACCTATTCACTTTGATCATGATATGCATTGTCTTGATTGTACCCACTATTACTTTTCTCAAATTGCTCCGGATGGTTTTGTACTTGTTGACCTTGTTTCCTTCTCTTGTTGACCATCATGTTTACTCATTCCATGGCATTTACTTGTTTTGCCCTCTGAACTTGTTGATGTTGAGCCATGGCCAATTGATTCGTTGTGGTTGTCAACTCAGCTATGACTTTCCCATGATCATCTAGTTCCTTGTGTAGGTGGATAAAATTAGGGTCACTCTGAGAAATGTTGGCTCTACTTTTCCATGCCGAAGAGGTATCCGCGATCTCATCCAATATTTCACATGCTTTAGAGTACGGCGTGTTCATGAAGTTACCCCCAGCGAGTTGATTTACCACACACTGGTTAGTTGTGTTCATCCCCCTGTAAAAAGTTTGTTGGATCATTGCTCGGTCATATCGTTGTTGGGGCATTCTTTGACCATTGTGCCATACTATTCCCAAATTTCATGCAACAATTCATTTGGCTCTTGTTTGAAAGCCAAAATATTTCATCTCTCAGAGTCGCCATATGCCTCGGAGAAAAGAACTTTGCGATGAACTTCTCGTCCAACTCATCCCAAGTGTGTATGGAATGGTTGGGCAACCTCTCTATCCAGTCCAAAGCTTTTCCCTGAAGTGAAAAAGGGAATAGCTGTAACCTCAATGCGTCCTCGGAGACATTCATCTACTTGCTCCCCCAGCACGTGTCAACAAAACCTTTGAGATGCTTATAGGCATTTTGATGTGGAGCTCCAGTGAAGAAACCCCGTTGTTCCAATAGTGTAAGCATGACATTGGTTATTTGAAAATTCCCCGCCCTAAATTGGGGTGGGACTATTGCACTTGCGTAGCCTTCGTGGGTAACACCCGATATGCTGCCCTTGGTGGAGTGGGAGAGGGTTTCGTACATTATCGTGATGTGGTCGGCCTCTCCTTTATACTTGAGGCTCAAGGTGAACCTTATCCACTTGTTAGTAATCTACCTCCTCCCCCAATGGTATATTTCCGAGGGCCTCACTGTTAAGATCCATTGGTACCTAAAAGCAATTGACAAAGAAAATTAGTAAACGGAAGGAAAGAAATACAAAACAAACAACTACTTAAATATATATCTAAGACCGTCTAACTCCCCGACTGCGGCGCCAAAATTGATCGGGTCCAAGCCTACACTACGATTGGGTAGCAAGGAGGTCGATACAATAGTAACCCAACTAAGGTCGGGATCGAATCCATAGGGAGTTAATGATTGGAATTAGTTTGATATCTAAGTGTGTTGCGGATTTTGAATCTAGTTGCACCTCCACAAGTTTGGGTTGATATTCTACTTCTAGCTTTACTCTAATGATTGCAATAAATAAAACCATGGGCGATATTTTTGTTTAGGGATTTTCAAATGTTTAAAGGGACTAGAATCGTGACTTATATCTAGGTGGGTATCTAACGGGTTGTAAATTCTAGGGCAAGCTTGATTAGTTGGGATGGTAATATAGCTATCACGCCCGGGTAATCACTCTATACCTCTCGAAAGTTTAAGTGATTTTGCCCAATTTGGCTTTCTCAAGTCCAAATGGGTATTCATACAAATCAAGTGATATTAGCTCAAGTCGGATATTACATTCTCTAGGTTTAACCCTTTAATTGGGGCTATCAATTTCTTGTTAGCCTAGTTTTCCTTGACTTAGTCCCACTTTCTCAAGTAGAGACTAAGTCATTTAGGCATGAACCAATGTTTGCAACCATTAATTCTTGAGTTCTAGCAAGAACTAGGCTAAATATCACTATCCCATTCACATTAAAGCCCTAAATCAAACACCCATTGAATACACACACTAGGGTTGGGTCACAACCCTAGCTATGGGTTTAGCTACTCATAGAAATAGGAAAAATTAAAGATGAAATGAAGATGAAATCCATAATATTAGATTATGGGAAAAGAATCTAGTGTTTGAAGACAAATCTAGTACAAATATACTAAAAAGAGTAAAAGTAGGCGACTCGGATGCTCATACAAAACATAACACAACCTAAAAATGACAAAAAGTTCTATTTATACTAAGCTGAAAATATCTGACCAAAATGCCCCTGTGGAGGTTGTGCGGCCTCATAATTCTGAGTGCGACCGCACTCTTGCTTTCGCGGCCGCATAATTCTGATGCGGTCCGCATTCTTAACTTTTGATTCTGGCTTGAGTTGGACTTTTACGGACCGCACAATTCTGAGTGCGGTCGCGCTCATGATTATGCAGTCCGCACTTGCTTGACTTTGTCTTGAGACAACTCTCTGGATCTTCATCATCGCGGACCGCACAATTGTGTGTGCGAAAGCGATTGACATCCTGCGGCCGCACAATTTTCATGAGGTTCGTACTCCTTCATTTTGCCCAAGTTGCCAACTCTCTGATTCTCGTTCATCGCGGACCGATAATTTTTGTTGCAGATGCATAGGGACTTTTGTGGCCGCACAATATTGGTGCGGTCCGTGCTCATCATGTTGCCAAAATTACAAGTCTCTGAATCTCCTTCTTATGGACCACAAAGTTTTGATCGCGGCCGCACAATGGCTTTTGCAGCCGCATAATATTTGTGTGGTCCGCACTGCAGGCCTCTTTGTCCAGTTTTGGTTTTTGTTCAACTTTTGACTCCTTTGTGAGTTTATTTTGATTCTTTTGGCTCATATTGAACAATTCCTGTAAGCAAGCATATTTCCTTAGTTTCCGGGAATACCCTCAAGCATTTTTGACCTAAAACACAAGTAAAAGAGAGAAAATAAGAGGTCAAAATCGCTACTTATCAGTACCCAGTAAGTATCAAGACTAACCTCGATGGCGTAGTGACGAGGTATAGTCAAGACACTCACTAGTAAAAATAAGATGTGCAATATAGTAGTATAACGATAAAAATGGAAAACAACAAGTAATAAATGGCAACAAGAATCAACCAGTGATATAAACAGTAAAGTAACAAGAACATCATAAACTATCATTTAAACCAAATAAGGAACACAAGGACAACCAATTAATCAAGTCTTTCTAACACACGTTTTCACAACAAAGTCACTCTATGGTACCTCATCTCACACTCACAAACACGAGTCTCAACCCACCATCATATACTCACGGCACCTCGTGCCCACATCTCAAATCACAACCGCACGGACAACTCAAGTGCCAAGATTATCAATATATGGATCCGCATGTACAACTCACATATTGCACGGACAACTCACATGCCAATAACATAATTATCATATACTCACAACACCTGATGCCCACATCTAAAATCATAATCCGCCCGACATGAGCACAAAGTCACTAATCACAATATGCCTCGCTTAATTACAGGCCCAATAGCAACATGAAACGGATAATACCAGAATACATGGACAAAATCAATAAATGTCAAGTTTTGTACTCATGAGCTAGTATAAGTAGTCTACTATAGTGTATGCTCTTGCAGCCCAAATAAACAAGTAGTATCAAGGATATCGAACAAATCCTCGAAAAAACAAGAAAAGTACCAAAGTGTATAGAAAACACAATGGACATCATACCATCACACAAAATTCACCAACACAATGTCTCCAAACCATCACACATCATCCCTGACATTTGCCACCCTAATCTCTCCTATAGCCACTGTATCACACCGCCCTGACAATATCATTAGCCACCCTTATCTCTCATATAACCACCCGTATCACTCCGTATAATAGCCATCCTTATCTCTCCACCCTGACAATATCATTAGCCACACTTATCTCTCTTATAGCCACTCGTATCACTCTGTGTAATAGCCTCTCTTATAACACAATACAATCAACAACAGTGAAGTGCCACCCTTATGTACCTTATAATATCAAAAATGGAATGCCACCCTTATACTCTGCATAAAAACAACCTAAATCACACAACAATTCACATGTACTATCATCACAACAACACAACGTAATCAACTTGTATCACAAATGCCCGTAGGCCATAGCCTTTCCAAATGTTCATCGATATCAATAGTTTCACAACAGATCCCACGACTCAGCACAATGTATATAAAAATCTCAATTACAACAACATCTTCTTTAAACAAAACTTCAAGTAAAATAAATCAGTGCCTCTTGCTTACTTCGATTCCAATTAATGAATTAAGGAAAAACTCAATAATGAAAATATCTTCCATAAAATGGAAACTCAACAATCAAAGAATTCACGTAAAGGTTAAGGTAGTAACAAGTCCAAATAAGCATATAAAATAAACTAGGCAGGTAAAGAATGTGACATATAACAACAATTTCCAATAAGGCGTGAAATTGTGAACATGACGAAGGAAGAACATAATATGTTCCAACGATTTCCAATTAAGTACATAAAAGATGCCTAAGGGTTTAAACCAAAAGAATTTGCACATATAAGAACAAATATGTACTCGTCACCTCCGATATACAAATGGCACAAACGACTCAATGCCTAAGGGGTAATTCCCCCTCACAAGGTTAGGCAAGATACTTACCTTAACAAAGTTATGACAATACTCTAAAATGGCCTTTTCGCGTGAAACGACTTCTGAACGGATCAAATCTAGCCAAATAATATCATAACATAATTAAAACTCATGGGAAATAATTTCGAATAATAAAACTTCAACTTTTAGTTTTACGCTAAAAGTCAACTCGAAAGTCAACCCCGAGCCCGTACCTCGTAACCCAAGTAAAATTACAAAATCCGAACACCCATTCCAATAGGAGTCCAACCATACCAAAATTATCAAATCCTGATAATGAATCACCCTTCAAATCCTCATTTTTCATTTTTGAAAGATTTTACAAATTTCTCAATTTCTTCCATTCAATTCATTAATTAATGATGAAAATAAGTGTGGAATCATGAAATACATATAGAAATAGAAGAATGGCACTTACCCAAGGATTGTAGATGAAATTTCTGTCTCAAAATCGCCCTTTCTCGGATCTATGGTTCAGAAAATATCAAAAAATGAAGTAAAAACCCGAATTGCACAGTTATAAATAAGCTGCAAATGTCGCATTTGCGATCCAGGGTTCACAATTGAGAACCCTCGCAAAAGCGAACAAGGCTTCGCAATTGCGAACACGAACATGGCTGGAAAATGTCGCAATTGCGATAAAATGTTCGAAAATGCAAACTGGAACAGGGTAGAAGTCGCAAATGCCAACAAATGTTCGCATTTGCAAGCCATGGGATACTACACCAAAAACCATCGGTCTTTCCCGACAAGGAAATGGGCATAACTCTCACATACGATGTCCGAATTTGACCATTCTTTTTTACTTTGGCTCTGTAATTACAATACGGATCTAATACTTTAATAAAAACTGAATTTGGAGATTATTTTCTTAAAATGGTACCATTTATGCTTGAGGAAACGACGTCGAAACATCAAAAACGAGCGCAACACAACCTAAACCTATCTGAAAATCACCCAAGCCCCTCGGGACCCCGTACGAACATACCAATAAGTCCCAAAACATAATACACACCTGCTTGAGGCCTTGAATCATACATAACATCAAAACCACAAATCACACCTCAATCAAACTTATGAATTTTCAAATCTTTCAACTTCCAAAACTCGTGCCGAAACCTGTCAATTCAATTCCGATTAACCTGAAATTTTGCACACAAGTCATAAATGATATAATAGACCTATTCCAATTTCCAGAATCAAAATCTGAACCCGATATCAGTAAAGTCAACTCCCGATCAAACCTCTCAACCTTCCAAAACTTCAATTTTCCAATTTTCGCCAAAATGCATCAAATTATCTTACATATTCCGGGCGCACGCCTAAGTCCAAAATCACCATACAAAGCTATTGGAATTATTAGAACACCATTCTGGAGTTGTCTGCACAAAAGTCAAAAGCCGATCAACTCTTACCGCTTAAACTTCAAAAACAAGAATTGATCCTCCAAATTGATCCCGAATCATCCGAAAACCCAACTCGACCACACACGAAAGTCATAATACATAATACGAGGCTCCTTGAGACCTTACACCACCAAACGGGATGCTAATTCTCCAAATGACCGGTCATGTCATTACATTCTCCCCCTCTTAAATAATTGTTCGTCCTTGAACGTGCCAAGGACCGTTCCGAGGTCATCAAATCACTGAATATACTCACCGTACATATACTCGCGGTGATCCCACGCCTCCCCGATTCACATAAACCCGAGAATGCTATCTCAATTGAAGATTATTTCTCTTACCCACACTAATAAAACTTAAAACCAAATTTATCCCCATCCGATCATTTCCAAAGACCCAATTTCCATAGCAACACAAGGTATCAGTCTCAACCAGCTGTAATTGTCACGACCCAAAATCCATTAAGGTCGTGATGGCACCGGACACCACAGTCAGGCAAGCCAACACCCTATAGTTAATTAAATTCCTATTTTAGTATTTTGGAATTCATTACTTTTCATTTCGTTATTTAATAATAAAATAAAATTTACTGAGTAAATAACGATGTTTTAAATAATTCAATCGACAAATATATCCCAAGGTCATCCCAGAACCCGGTGTCACAAGTGCATAAGCAATTTCTAAGAAAAAACAAATGAAATACAATAGCCGTCCAGAATACAAATGGGACAGTAAAGAAAGTACAATACATCCGAGAAATACTTTGTTGGCTGCGGGTCGTCTCGAGGGAAGCAGCTCTCCTAAGTGTCCAGGTCAGCCACATCATTGCGTCAAGCGGGGCCACTAGAGATACATGTACCTGTTCAATAAAAATGCACATCAAGTGTAGTATAAGTACGAAAACAACGTGTACTCAGTAAGTATCCCGCCTAACCTCGAAGAGGTAGTGACGAGAGGTCGAATTTGACACTTGCTAGAGGCCAATTTAATAAAAATCAAGGGTGATACTAAGCATGGATATCAAAGATAATTCATAAATAGTGATAGGAAATAACCACTTCTTCCACATTTACAAATTTAAATCTCTATCATTTCAGTTGAAAACTCATAATTCAGGGCCAATAAGCAAGTAAAAATCACAGAAAGTACTCAGCAAATATCATGTGCAAGTAATGTCGATGGTCGAACGGCTCGAACCAACAATAAATGCAAAATGTGCACTGCTGAAGGGTCGAACAACTTGAACCATAGATGCATCTATTACCCCGTTCGCGAATCGATCATGGGACGCGGTCAAATATAAATAATAGATTTACCATGCTCGCGAATGATACATGTGACTCAGGTACTCATATATATACATACATTCAATAGTAAATCAGGAATTCATCAGGAAATATTTATCCAAGGAAAAGATCAATTCTCATTTGTTTTGATGATTAAGAAAAATGAAGTTTAACCTTCTTAGATATTTATTTACTAATTCGATAATATTAAACAGTCTAATTTTATCAGCAGAATTACAAGTACCTCAAGTAAAGCAAGCTAGTGGGTCCTAGACTACCCAGACATAAGCATAATAGTATCTATCCACGGACTCCCCGTCACCTCGTGCGTATGTATCCCCTATAAGTAGTAGCACGTATTTAATTATTTCACTTATGGGGAAAATTCCCTCTTACAAGGTTAGAAAGGAGACTTACTTCGCTCCGAAGGTTCATAACTGGCCTCCAAGTCCTTCTGACGACTCAAATTGATGCACAACGCCCCAAAACTATCCAAATAATGGGCAAACCAATGAAAACATACTCTAATACTTATAACAATTCAATTTATATAAATTCCTAACTCCGCTCGGAAAGTTGACAATATTGCCTCGAGCCCACGTGCTCGGATTTCCAAAATTTTTCAAAGATAAACTTTACCCATAGCCTCACTAACTCAAATATATAATTTACTCTAAATTCCATGCCCAAATTTGTGGTAAAAATCAAAAATACAAATTCTAGGTCTTTCCACCAAAACCCCAAATTTTCTACTAATTTCTCTGACCAAATCTATATACAAATCTTGTATTTAACTTGAAATAGGTAGAAAGAACTTACCTTGACATAGATGACGAAAATCCCCACTTGAAGCTCTCCCAAAAATCGCCCAACCAAGAGAAAAATGAAGAGAAATGATCAAATCCCGCTTTTAAAACACTCCGCCCCAGCACTAACCCTAGTATGCGATCGCAGGAGCGCCTTCGCGATCGCGAAGGGTAAAACTCACTGCCTCCATATTCCCTTCTACGCGTTCGCATAAGCCTACGTGTGCTCGCGTATGCTTGCAAAATCCCAGCTCCGCTTTCACGTCCGCCTTGTCGCGATCACGATGAGAATTTCTCAGCAGCCTCCAAATTTCCTCTTCGCGATCGCACTCCGTCGTTCGCGATCGCATAAGCCAAACGGACCTTGGCCCAAATCCAAAATTTTCTTCTTTGCGATTGCATACCAACGACCACGGTCGCGATGCATACCAGCTGCACCAGAAACCAGCAACAGCAAACCATGGGGAAATGATCCGGAACCACCCCGAAACACACCCAAGGCCCCCCAGGACCCCGTCTAATCACACAACTCAGTCCCATAACATCCCAGGGACCTGCTTGAGGCCTCAAATCACATCAAACAACGCCGAAACCATGAATTGCACTCCAATTCAAACTTTATGAACTTTGAAATTTCAAACTTCTACATTCGATGCCGAAACCTATCAAATCACGTCCGATTGACCCCAAATTTTTCACACAAGTCATATTCAACATTACAAACCTACCAGAAATTTCGGAGTCGGAATCCGACCCCGATATCAAAATTTCCACTTCTGGTCGGACTTCTTAAAAACTTCAAATTTCTAACTTTAGCCAAATATATCAAAAATGACCTACAGACCTCCGAATTAACTTCTGACCGCACTCCTAACAACAGAATCACCATACGAAGCTATTCCCTGACTCGGAATCCCAAACGGACATCAATAACACTGAAATGCACTTTAACCCAGACTTATGAAATTTCTTCTAAAATGCTAACTTCTATAATATGCGCCGAAATGCTCTCGGGTCATCCAAAATCCGATCTGAACATACGCCCAAGTCCGAAATCATCATACGAACTTGCTGGAACCTTGAAATCTTGATTCTGAGGTCGTTTATCCAAAAATCCAATCTTAGTCAACTCTTCAAACTTAAGGCTTTCGAAATGAGAAAATTTCTTTCCAATTCGATTCTGAACTTCCCGAAATTCAGTTCCGACTACGCCCACAAGTCATAATACATGAAATGAAGCTACTCATGGCCTTAAACCGCCAAACGACGCGCTAGAGCTTAAAACGGTCGGTCGGGTCGTTACATTCTCTCCTACTTAAACATACGTTCATCCTTGAACGTGTTAAGAACTTCTCTGGAGTTATGTGAAATCACCGTTTAACACTGCGTACACCTACCTATGCTGCCAACACTCAGCTAAGCGCATTATACCATCCTGTGGAGACTGGTAGAGCCATAAGCTACAAAACTCAAGCACAACTGAGGCACGGTATCTATATATATATATATATACACACTCTGAATCTCAAGACCTATCCTGCTCACATAACATCATCACTACGCGGAATCTCAACACATAAGAAATTATCAAGCCGTTTCACAACTCACACGGCACAATCATAACATTACATGAAATGGACGAAGATGGAACAACATCTAATGTTCTAATACGCCTCCATGGAAAGCGCTATACTAAAATGAACACATATGACTCATATGGAGCCCATAATAACATTTATATCCATTCACAACCTTCAAGCCAATTCTGCTCGCACCGAATTAAGCTGATAGCCTTACCTAGGTCCATAAGGAGCCACTTTTCCTCATAAGACACAAGAAAAACCATCATAGCCAGAGTAAAACCCCTACGTCCGCAACCAAATGAATCGAGGGGCCTCCAGGCATAAACTCTCAAATAAATCACATTATACTTCCTTATACTTGGTATGAATCTTCAATCAATTAAGTGATTAGATATCACCCCTATAAAATCCTCCCGTGGAATAAACTTCCACGACCTCATGCACTAGATAACAAGTCTGCACATCCATACCACCGGCCACACAAGTGTTGTAAAGCCAACCAAGAAATCTGCAACAAGAACACAAAGCCTCTTATACAACGATCGATCTCAGGTGATGCTGAAGACAATACCTGCTTACTCTAAACATCCAAATCCCTTTCCTTTCTCATCCGAGCTCGCGACATCCTTGTAAACACCAATCCGCAACCTTGATCCTCGCTTCCAAATTTTATACCGTTCACTGCACCTAACATGCCAATATGAAACATCACAAGAATTCCATCATAACTCCTGAACCACCAATAGGGCGTACACTTTATCATATAGAAACCTTTTAAGAGAGAACCATAACAACACACGAGTGGATTCTCATAATTACCAAACATGCAAATCCTCAGGTAATAGTCTATACCACCATAATCCTTTCGGGGTCTGCCTACCCATGACAAGCCATAATACTTGAATACTTCCAAATAAAATCAATCACGGCGGCCGACAAGCACTCGCATGAACCGTCACCAATAACAGGCATGTCTTAATCACGCTGAAGGAACCGATCACTGCCGTAAATGTGCCATTTCATCCATGGCTAACCAATCTATCTTCTTATAATTTATCCTTAACTTGACTTAGGAATAACAATAGCTTCGTCCAACACATTGTGAACCCAAATACACACTCATCTTGAGTGACCTTATATCACGAGACCATGCTGCCTCAAATCCCACGAATCATCTCATACCATCCAATGCTACATCGCAAGCCGAAGATAACATAGAGCATTCCACCCATATTCTCTTTCTCAAAATTCCACTGCAAAATCTTGATTCTTAACCATACCGTGGGATTGAAATCCTTAGACACTACATTCTAACCTTTGAATCTACTAGGACCGTTGTTGAGAGTCACCCATTCTGGTCTGGTCTCGAATATAATCAACTCCACGGATTCGCTGACACCTGAACACCCATCTTGAATAAGCACCCGACTGAATCACTTACCTTGCAATTTACCTCTGTACAAAGCATAAATCCTGAATCATTCCAAAGCCTAAACCTGATTCCATAACACCAACCTTTGCACACATTTATCAAATCTTATGCTCAATTTCTATTCATGCCTTCTTACCTTAACTGTAATAACCCACTAATATGCCGATGACCCGAATTTTCGCTAGTAGATACCCATGCAACCCAATCATAGGCGGTGGAACTCTCCCACTTAGCCTGAAGCGTTATTACACAAATTTGGAACTCACCAAGAATCTTCCTTCATTGTTGGCATGATCCTGCATAACCAACTCGCCAAATTCCTTGAAATCCTTCCATTAGCATTTCACAAGCACTCTAAGTCATTAACGCCATTCTCATATTCGACCTCTTGCTGAATAATCAGTAAAATTCCTCGCGAAAACTCTGCCAACAACGCAACCACTGACCTGCTCACAGAAAATAACCCACCTGCGAAAATTACCAACTGACACCTTCCAACGACGCTATACTGCACAAACTCGACATCAATACCCCATCCTACACCCGTTCTCATTTACCAACTTTACCAGTCCGTCCTCTCCTCATGGATATCTACTAAATGCGCAACAATATCTTCAAATTCATATCTATGATGCATCCTTCTTCATATCGAACAACATATCTCTGTTGTATTCAATCTTTTGCCGAAATAGCCAACATTTCAATTTAAGCCCGTGGACCCAATCACCGTCCACTAAATTCTCAAATTGCTCCAAACTTCTCCTCAAGATGTGCAGCTATCTCACTACAGAACTCATATGCTATGCTGCCACTCTCCCACTTTGGTAAAACTCACCTCTTTAAACAACTGCTCGATTTCCACTTCTTACACTTAGCCTTCTAGAAATTTAACCATTGCCTGACACTCCCCACATGTCCTTCCTCATCCTTTTCTACCTAGCTGCAGCCTCAAACCAATACCCATGTCTGCAGCACTTGAACCGATAGATCACTAACAACCGCAACCCTTTTCGAAGATCCCCCTCCTCGAGCCATCAACATTAGGAATGCCTATTCAATCCTAAACGACCGCACACTGCGATCTCTGACAGCCGCTCCTTTAATACTACTTCACATTATCCTGACCCAATGCAACCGAAGAAACCAGAGCACCGGCGAACTTAACACATCCTACTCGATCAAAGATGACGATACCACATCACAGATGAAGATTACACCTCACTCAAAAACACCCAGTCTCATTACCCTATCAACCCAAACCTGATCATTTATAGTCCATTTGTCTTTCCTCCGCGGGGAATAAAATACTGAAATCTTGAAATCACGCTCCGAGTAGAACCCCTATCAAGTCATTCATTTCCCCGACATATGGGCAAGCATCCTATCAGCATATCAATACCGTGTGATAACCAATCTCGAAGATAAGTACAGACGTCTCCGTACCGATCCACAAGACTCTACTATACTTGCTCATGACTTGTGAGACCTAAGGGAACCTAGTGCTCTGATACCACATTGTCATGACCCAAAATCCATTAAGGTCGTGATGGCGGCGGACACCACAGTCAGGCAAGCCAACACTCTATAGTTAATTAAATATCTAATTTAGTATTTTGGAATTCATTACTTTTCATTTCATTATTTAATAATAAAATAAAATTTACTGAGTAAATAACGATGTTTTAAATAGTTCAATCGACAAATACATCCCAAGGTCATCCCAGAACCTGGTGTCACAAGTGCATGAGCAATTTCTAAGAAAAACCAAATGAAATATAGTAACCATCCAGAATACAAATGGGACAGTGAAGAAAGTACAATACATCCGAGGAAGACTCTGTTTGCTGTAGGCTGTCTCGAGGGAAGCATCTCTTCTATGTCTCAAGGTTAGCCACATCACTGCGTCAAGCGGGACCACTAGATATACATGTACCTGTGCAATAAAAATGCACATCAAGTGTAGTATGAGTATGAAAATAACGTGTACTCAGTAAGTATCCTGCCCAACCTCGAAGAGGTAGTGACGAGAGGTCGAATTTGACACTTGCTAAAGGCCAATTTAATAAAAATCAAGGGTGACACTAAGCATGGATATTGAAATTATTTTATAAATAATGATAGGAAATAACAACTTCTTCCACATTTACAAATTTAAATCTCTGTCATTTCAGTTGACAACTCATAATTCAGGGCCAGTAAACAGTTAAAAATCACAGAAAGTACTCAGCAAATATCATGCGCAAGTAATGCTGATGGTCGAACGGCTCGAACCAACGATAAATGTAAACGGTGCACTGTTGAAGGGTCGGATAGCTCGGACCATAGATGCATCTATTACCCCGCTCGCGAAACAATCATGCGACGCGGTCAAATGTAAATAATAGAGTTACCCTGCTCGTGAATCATACATGCGACTCAGGTACTCATATATATACATACATTTAAATAGTAAATCAGGAATTCATCAGGAAATATTTATCCAAGGAAAAGATCAATTCTCTTTTTTTTTTTTTTGATGATTAAGAAAATTGAGGTTTAACCTTCTTAGATATTCATTTACTATTTCGATAATATTAAACAATATAATTTTATCAGCAGAATTACAAGTACCACAAGTAAAGCATGCTAGTGGGTCCTAGACTACCCAAACATAACCATAATAGTAGGTACGCACGGACTCCCGTCACCTTGTGCATACGTAGCCCCCACAAGTAGTAGCACGTATTTAATTATTTCACCTATGGGGACAATTCCCTCTTACAAGGTTAGAAAGAAGACTTACCTCGCTCCGAAGATTCATAACCGGCCTCCAAGCTCTTCTGACGACTCAAATTGATGCACAACGCCCCAAAACTATCCAAATAATGGGCAAACCAATGAAAACATACTCGAATACTTATAATAATTCAATTTATATAAATTAACTCCGCTCGAAAAGTTGACAATATTTCCCTCAGGCCCACGTGCCCGGATTTTCGAAATTTTTCAAAGATAAACTTTACCCATAGCCTCACTAACTCAAATATATAATTTAATCTAAATTCCATGCCCAAATTTGTGGTAAAAATCAAAAATACAAATTCCAGGTCATTCCACCAAAACCCCAAATTTTCTACTAATTTCCATGACCAAATCTATATACAAATCTTTTATTTAACTTGAAATGAGTAGAAACAACTTACCTTGACATAGATGACGAAAATCCCCACTTGAAACTCTCCCAAAAATCACCCAACCAAGAGAAAAATGAAGAGAAATGACCAAATCCCGCTTTTAAAACACTCTCCAGCACTGACCCTAACGCCTTCGCGATCGCGAAGGTTAAAACTCACTACCTCCATATTCCCTTCTACGCGTTCGCATAAGCCTACATGCGTTCTCGTAGGCTTCAGAAATCCCTGCTCCGTGTTCACGTCTGCCTTGTCCCGATCGCGATGAGCATTTCTCAGCAGCCTCCAAATTCCTCTTCGCGATCGCACTCCGTCTTTCACGGTCGCATAAGCCAAACGACCCTTGGCCTAGCTCCCAAATTTTCCTCTTCGCGATTACATACCAACGACCGCGATCGCGATGCACACCAGCTGCACCAGAAACCAACAGCAGCAAACCATGGGGAAATGATCCGGAACCACCCCGAAACACACTCGAGGACCCCCGGGACCCTATCTAATCACACGACTCAGTCCCATAATATCCCACGGACCTGGTCGAGGCCTCAAATCACATCAAACAACGCCGAAACCTTGAATCGCACTCCAATTCAAACTTTATGAACTTTAAAATTTCAAACTTCTACATTCGATGCCGAAACCTATCAAATCACGTCCGATTGACCCCAAATTTTGCACACAAGTCATATTCAACATTACAGACCTACCAACACTTTGGGAATCAGAATCTGATCCCGTTATCAAAATTTCCACTTCCGATCGGACTTTTTAAAAACTTCAAATTTCTAACTTTAGCCAAATAACTCCAAAATGACCTACGGACCTCCGAATTCACTTCTGATCACGCTCCTAACACTAGAATCACCATACAGAGCTATTCCCTAACTCGGAATCCCAAACGGACATCAATAACACTGAAACACACTTTAACCCAGACTTATGAAATTTCTTCTAAAATGCTAACTTCTACAATATGCGTCGAAATGATCCGGGGTCATCCGAAACCCGATCCGAACATACGCCCAAGTCCAAAATCATCATACAAACCTGCTGGAACATTAAAATCCTGATTCTATGGTCGTTTACCCAAAAATCCAATCTTAGTCAATTCTTCCAACTTAAGGCTTTCGAAATGAGAAATTTTCTTTCCAATTCGACTCAGAACTTCCTGAAATTCAGTTCCGACCATACCCACAAGTCATAATACCTGAAATGAAGTTGCTCATGGCCTTAAACCGCTAAACAACGTGCTAGAGCTCAAAAAGGCCAGTTGGGTCGTTACAGTAATAATCCATGCCTACAATCACACGGTACAACCACACAACATAACACATCACACATATGCCCATAACAATAACTCTGGCCACAATAGCTTCCCATAATCAAATACAGCACCGACGAATAACCTCATCTCAGCAAAACGTCGTTTCAACCCTTCAAAACACTGGCAACAATGCAAGAGATATGAATACCTCATAACTATTTGCTTTAATCATCAAGTCACATTTAACGCCACCTGGGCACACAAAGCTACAATCCAAGAAGCACAACGTGAATATGACTAATTATGCAAAAGGAGAAACACATAAGAGAATACAATCAAACAAGTCTGACAAGCATAACTCCCTATCAGTATCATACCACAAATAAATTTCACAAGGGAGAATTAAATCGCATGAACTAATCACAAGGGTATTATCCTGATGTAACTTCCACCGTGACACGTAGCCCAGTTCAAACATAGGGAATCACATGAAAATGCGAGGATCCTATTCTCACTTCTGATTCACAAGTAATATACATATCATGCAAACCGAAACCTTCCATTTTCATTTTTTAATTAAATTCCGCTAAACAAAATCACACTATATAATGAACCCCCATACTGGTAGGGGATTTAAATCATAATTTGTAATCAAACCATCCTGAAATCACATCCAAACCTACTGTAGTGAATAATAGAAAGTCATTTTTAGACTCATAGATCTTAATAGTGAATAAAAACGAAACAATAGACATGGGATATCACCATAGAATCTCCTAACAAAGGTAAGAACATAAGTAGAGTACAAAATCATGAAACACACCATATGTGAAGCATGATAGGAAGTATCACCCCAATAAGCAGAACCGAATCAAAATAAGAATAATGCTCCTCCATAACAAATCATAACCATATCTGTAACGATACCACATGGTGTAGTGGCCTAAGTTGTACCGTAGAAAATATATCAAGTGGTCGGGCCTCCCCCTCTAGGGCGCCCTCTACCCGCTAGTCCTCTACCCCTAAGTGGCTCTGCAGGTGGAGTAGCAACTGGAACGGAGCCCGTAGCCTGAGTGCCCTGATGAAATCCTCCTCTCCAAAGTCTAGGAGAATCTGTCATGATGTGACTAGTATCACCACACTCATAACAACCCCTCTATGGGCGCGACTGCTCGTATAGAGTCTGTGCCGGATAACTGGAATAACCACTCTAAGAACCCCGTGTTGGTGGCGCTCTAAAAGAACTAGCTGGAACACCCTGAGTAGTCTGAAGTTTGGACTGGGTTGGTCGACTGCCCGAGCTTCTGCCATGATGAGTCATGGGTGAAGAATAGAATCCGTTGAATCCCCTAGAACTTCTAGACCTCTTGGTCTCCTTAGCTTCCTTTTCCTAACTCTGAACAGTTGAAATGGTGTATCAGTTTGCTGCTCCTGAGCCATGCAGTTTCTAAGATCATAACTTAGCCCCTCAATGAATCTGCGGACTCACCCTCTGATTATAGGAACCAAAGTAGGTGCATGACAGGATAACTCACTGAACCTGATGGCATATTCTAACACCATAATAGTGCCCTGACGCAGCTGCTCAAACTCTATACGCCACGCATCCCGGAGGGCATGGGGAACAAAATCTCTCAAAAACATCTCTGAAATGGAGCCCAAGTGGGTGGTGTTGCATCGGCTAGTCTACCCTCTCCATAAACTTGCCAATGTTGATAAGATGCTCCTAACAGCTGAAATGTAGTAAAGGAAACTACGCTCACCTCCACAATACCCATGGCGCAGAGAATACAGTGACACTTCTCTAGAAATCATTGTGCATCCTCGGTAGCTGTGCCACTGAAAGTAGGTGGACTATACCTTTTGAACCTCTCAAGCCTATTATGCTCCTCCTCTGATGCCCCTGGCTTGACCTCAGGCTGAACCAAAATAACAGGCTGTACTGGCACCACATCCGGAACCTGACCAATGTGACCCCCTGCTCTAGAGTACGGGTGGTAGGCGTCTGAGCTCCTCCCCCAATCTGCGAAGTAGTTGGTGCAACACAGACCAATCCCGCCTGAGCAAATGTTCCAAACATGCTCGGGAACTGTGCTAAAGTCTCCTAAAGTCCAGGGGTAACAACAGGTGCCTCTGGTGCATGTCCCCCAACCAAAGCTACTGGCGGTTCCTCAATTGTTGCTCTGACTGGTGCTTTAGCTACGACGTGTGTCCTTCCTCGGCCTCTACCTCAGCCCCAACCTCTCACGGCTCTAGCACTGGGCCTGGGTGTCTGTTTAGCTTACCCGGTAGCACGTGTCCTCACCATACATGAGAGAATACAGATACAAAGGCTCAAACATCAAAATCAATAAATTCACATGACAAGAATGAAGGAAGTGGAATTTTTCTAACAGTTTCGTAGCCTCTCGAAGATAAGTACAGACGTCTCTGTACCAATCCGCAAGACTCTACTAGACTCGTTCGTGACTCGTGGTACCTATGAACCTAGAGCTCTGATACCAACTTGTCCCGACCCAAAATACCACCACAGGCGTCGTGATGGAACTTAGTCTCTAAGACTAGGTAAGCCGATTACTATAACAAAGTATAAGAATTTTTTTTTTGACAATGATAATTTGAAATAGAGTTTAATACAAGTACCGAAACAGAAGCGAAAATAAGCTTATACGTAAAAGATCATAATAACCTCCCAAGACTGGTAATAAAGAGTCACAAATACATGGCGTGATCTTAAGGATCGAAATAACATGTTTTACAAATGACAACCGACAATATCATATAAGGAAAAGACTCCAAGCGACTGCGACAACCAAGCGGCTCTACTTTGAATCATTGCGATCAAGAAGCTAACTCTGCCCGAGTCCGATATCTCAAATACCTGGATTTGCACAAAAATATGCAGAAGTTTAGTATGAGTACACCACGGTCGGTCCCAATAAATATCAAGACTAACCTCGGTGGAGTAGTGGCGAGGTGCTATCAAGACACTAAATAGTCAAGATAACCAGTGCAGTATAGCAGTATAACAATAAAAATGGAAAACAAGAAGAAATAAATGGCAATAAGAATCAATCAATGATATAAACAGTAAAGCAATAAGAGAAACGTAAAGTATCGTTTAAACCATATAAGGAACACAAGGACAACCAATTAATCAAGTTTTTTAACACAAGTTTTCACAACAAAGTCACTCCATGGTACCTCATCTCATTGTCACAAATCCCGGGTCTCAACCCACCATCATATACTCACGGCACCTCATGCCCTCATCTCAAATCACAACCGCATGGAAAACTCACGTGCCACCATTTTCAATATAGAGATCCGCACGGACAACTCACATGATGCACGGACAACTCACGTGCCAATAACATAATTATCATGTACTCACGGCACCTCGTGCCAACATATCCAACCACAATCCACCCGGCATGATCACAAACTCACTAATCACAATCTGCTCGGCTTAATCACAGGCTTAATAGCAACATGAAATGGACAATACAAGAATACATAGACAAAATCAATAAATGTCAAGTTTCATACTCATGAGCTAGTATAAGTAGTCTAATATAATATATGCTTGTGCAAGTGTACTACTGCAGCCTCAATCAACAAGTAATATTAAGGATATCAAACAGCTCATCGAAACAACAAGACAAGTATGCAAAGTGTATAACAAACACAATGAACATCACACCATCACTCGAAATTCACCAACACAATACCTCCAAACCATCACACATCATCCTTGATATTTTCCACCCATATCTATCCTATAGCCACCCGTATCACTCCGTATAATATCCACCCATAACTCTCCGCCCTAACAATATCATTAGCCACCCTTGTCTCTCCTATAGCCACCCGTATCACTCTGTGTAATATCCTCCCTTATACCACCCTTATGCCCCTTATAATTTAAATAGTGGAATGCCACTCTTATCCTCTCCATAACAAAAACCCAAATCACATAACAATTCACATGTACTTTCATCACAAAAACACAACATAATCAACTTGTGTCACAAATGCCCGTAGGCCACAACCTTTCCAAAGGTTCATCGATATCAATAATTTCACAACAGATAGACCACGACTCAGCACAATGTATAAAAAAATCTCGATAACAACAACATCTCCTTTAAACTGTCACGACCCCAAATCCCCTCCGTAGGATGTCGTGATGACACATAATCTCTAAGACTAGGTAAGCGTAACAAACATGCAGGATAACTGAATAATAATTTAAATCTCAAAGACATCAACAACTATGTGAATAAAATCTACAACTCAACATGTACATCTCCCAAAACCTGGTGTAAATACAAGTCACAAGATCTAGATGCACTACTGAGCACTCCTATACATCAGTGTCTATAAAGATGTAAAGAAAAAATAAAAGAACATGATAGAAGTGGACTCTGAGGCCCGCGGGCACAGGCAGGTGTACCTTTAAGTCTCAAATAAGAAAGACACACAATGCTCTACTGATAGGATGTACCTAGATTAGCACAAAACATGTGTATAAGTGTAGTATGAGTACATCACAAAGGTACTCCGTAACGGCCAAGACTAACCTCAGAAGAGCAGTGACGAGGTCAAGTCTAGGCCATACTGGAGATAATAAATAACAAGACAGAAGATATTACAATATAATGAAAATGACAGCGAAATGAAAAATAAAGAATTTATGGGAAATAACAACACGTAACCAAGGAAAAGCTAATACAACACGAAAGAAAAACAAGGATTTTACATGTTAAGGAAACAAGAACCAAACAATACAGCAAGTAATTAAGATCAAAGGGGCACTCGCGAGGTACATCCTCGTAGTCACAAATCGTAAAAGGAAATCACATTATTTCCTTATATCACCGCGGGAGCCTTTATATTTGGTTTTGAAATTAATTTTCCCAAAATAGCATCCCGCGTTTTAGCCCACCTTATCACATCGTATGGATTCTAAGTAGTTCCCCTACTAGCCATGCGTATCAAGCCCACCTTATATCACTACATGTGTTTCAACATCCATACCTTATACCAACTCAAGCGTATCAATAATCACAATAGCACGGAAGAAACCTTGTGCAAAAAATTACAACCGCACTGCAGAAACCTCGTGCAACAATAACAATCACATAGTAGAAACCTCGTGCAACAATAACAACAGCAGGATAGAAACATCGTGCAAACAACCAAACAATAACGTAAAAGCCAAAACACAACTACTAGATAAATGATATTTCACAACTTACACCTTACGTCAAATGAACCACGGCCTTCCAATTAAACACCAAACTCAACAGCAAGATGTTTCAAGGATAACAAGTTCAAGTAAAGAATTTTATAGTTAATTAATGAAAACGGAAATCGAGAAAATCAAGTAATTCAATTAAATGTGTGATAAAAGTTGAAAATATGAGATATGACAAGTATACATGTGAATTTAGGCTAAAAATGATGACTAAAACATGCTAAAGTAACTCATTTAAGGCTTGAAAATGAAACTACGTAGCTAAAACCGAAATTCCAACATTTATCCCGTGTACGCACTCGTCACCTTGTGTACATGGCCTTCACATATCACAAATTATCCCCTCAGTACCAAATCCTAAGGGGAATTCCCCTCACACAAGGTTAGACAAGTCACTTACCTCAAACCACACTCAATCAATCTATTAGAAGGCATTTCCCTCGATTTTCCAACTCCGGACAGCTCGAACCTAGCCAAGACTATTCCATACTATAAATAGAACTATAGGAAACTAATTTAAATAATAAAATAATGATCTTAGCTAAGAATTGAAATTCTCTCCATAAAGTCAATCCAGGCCCGCGTTTCCGAAAACGACCAAAATTACAAAAATCGAACACCCATTCGATATCGAGTCCAACCATACAAGAATTAAACAAATCTCATACCAAAATCTCTCTCAAATCCCCAAAATTTGGCCTAATAAGTTTCCTCCATTTTCCCCCAAATTTTCAACCCAAATCCCTAATTAAATGATAAAATCAAAGATAGATTAGTGGAATTTAATAAAAACATGAGTTAAGAATTCTTACCCAACAATCCCTCAGAAATTCGCCTTAAATAGAGCTCTCAAAGTCCAAATTGTGAAATTAGAAAATAAACCCTCCTTTTGCAATTTAAGTCTGCTGCCCAGTGATTTACTCATCACGATCACAGAAATCCCTTCACGATCGCGTAACACAATTTTCCCCCAGCTCTAATTTAATCTCGGCGGTCGCGTGAAAGGAATCGCGAACGTGATTAACAAGCTTCCTAAACTTGGATCGCATCCTAGGACACGAGATTGCGTTGCACGAACTGCCTCAGCCCCAACCTTGCCATTCTTTCTTCACGAACGCGGCCTCCTACACGGGTTCTCGATTCACTATAAACCAACCTTCACGTACACCACTTTGTGATCACATAGAGAAAACTCCCTCTAGTGCCACACTACTCTCAGCGATCATGTTATTCCACTCGCGATCTCGTATAAGGAAACCAGAAGCACCAGATTCAGCAATCTTCAATGTTCCGGAATTAGTCGAACATGGTCGGAATTATATCTGAGGCCCCCGGGACCTCAACCAAACATACCAACAAGTCCTAAAACATCATACGAACACTCTCAAAGCGTCAAATCAAGCAACCCTAAAATCACGAATCACACCCCAATTCAAGCCTAAAGAACTTATAAACTTTTAACTTATATATTCGATGCCGAACCGTTTCAAATCAAGTCCAATTGACCTCAAATTTTTCACACACGTCATAAATGACATTATGGACCTACTCCAACTTTTGAAGTCAGAATCTAAATCAGATATCAAAAAGTCCACTCCAGATCAAACTTTCCAAAATCTTCCAACTTTCCAACTTTCGCCAATTAACGACGAAATGGCCTACCAACCTCCAAATCAACATCCGTCCATGCTCCTAAGACCAAAACCACCCCACGGAGCTATTGGAACTGCCAAAAATCCATTCCAGAGTCGTCGTCACACAAGTAAAACTAAGGTTAATCGTATTAGTTAAACTTCCAATTTAGGGACTATGTGTCTCGTTTCATTTCGAAATTCTCCCGAAACCGACACCAAGCACCCCCGCAAGTTATATAACCATAAAATGAAATAGGGGGAGAAATAATTAGGGGATCAGGGCTAATACTCTGAAAATGACCGGCCAGGTCATTACATCCCCCCTCTTAAAAAAACTTTCGTACTCGAATGAGTATAGAGACATACCTGAAGTGGTGGAAAGATAAGGATAACGACTACGCATACCATGATCGGTCTTCCAAGTTACTTCCTCGATTAATTGACTCCTCCACTGGACCTTAACTGAAGCAATGTTCTTCGGCCTCAACTTTCGAACCTGCCTGTCCACAATGGCCATCGGCTCCTAAACATAAGACAAATCCTTACCCAACTAGACTGAGCTGAAGTTTAACACATGAGACAAATCGCCATGATACTTCTAGAGCATAGAAACATGGAACACTAGATTAACTGTAGCTAGACTAGGTGGTCGTACAAGTCTATAGACCACCTCTCCAACTCTCCCAAGAATCTCAAAACGTCTGACAAAAGGATCTAAGGTCGTGACTTCCACCTAGGTGGATACCTAATGGGTTGTCAGGGTTGTAATATAGCAATCACTCTCAAATACTCATTTTATACCTCTCGGTAGTTTGAGTGATTTTGCCCAATTTGGTTTTCTCAAGTCCAAATGGGTATTGCACAAAACAAGTGATAAATGCTCAAGTCGAGTCTTACTATCTCTAGATTCAACCCTTTAATTGGAGCTATCAATTTCTTGAGGTCACCCCAGTTTCTTGTTAGCCAAGTTTTTCCTAGACTGAGTCTCTCTTCCTCAAGTAGAGACTAAGTCAATTAGGCATGAATCAACGTTTGCAACCATTAATTATTTAATTCTAGCAAGAACTAGGCTAAATATCACTAACCAATCACAAACATGACCTAATTCAAACACCCATTAAATACCCACACTAGGATTGGGTCACAACCCTAGCTAGAAATTTTGCTACTCGTGAAAAATGTAGAAATTAAAGAAGAAATAAAGATAGAATCCATAATAATTAATTATGGGATGAAAATCTAATGTTTGGAGTCAAATCTAATATAAAATTACTTAAATCAGTAAAGAAAAACGGCTCAGGTTCTCCTTCAAAACTAAACTTGACCTAAAAATGACAAAAAGTCCTATTTATACTAAGCTGAAAATATCTTATAAAAATGCCCATGCGGAGGTTGTGCGGCCACATAATTCTGAGTGTGGTCTGCACTCTAAGCTTGTAGGTCAACTGGGCCTTCTACGGTCGCACAAATTGAGATGTGACCGCACTTCATTTAGTTATGCGGACCGCACATTTCTGAGTGCGGCCGTACACTTGACTTGGGTTGGGATCTGGACCTGCTTCTGCGGACTGCACATTTGTCAGTGCAGCCGCACAGTGGCTTCTGCGGCTGCACAATAATTGTGCGGTCCACACAACTTCACTTCAAGTTTCTCCGAATCTCTTCCTCTACTGTCCACATATTAGTAAATGCGGCCGCACACTGACTTCTGCGGCCGCACGGCTTCAATTGCTCCAAATTTCCAAGTCTCTAAACCTCTTTTCTGCGGCCGCACCAAAATTATATGGTCTGCATACTATGAAGCTGATTTTGACAGGGTTCCTTCATTGTTTGCAGCTGCAAACTAAGCACTTTTGCCCTGTTTTGGTCCTTGTCCAATTTTGACTCCTTTTTTAGTTGATTTTCACTTCTTTGGCTCGTTTCCCTATATTCCTGAAAAGAAAGCTCATTACATTAGTTCTCGGGGTTACCTTTAGGCATTTTTGAGCTAAAACACAAGTAAAAGAGAGCAAATAAGCAGTCAAAATCCCTACTTATCAACTCCCCCAAACTTCAGCTTTTACTTGTCCTCAAGAAATTAAGGCAATTCCCACCTCCATAAGAAAAAGGAATATTTCAGCTTGCCAAAGTTCAGTCAAAACACAAATCAATTGGGACCAACAATTACCCACACACTCATGAATCATTAACAAGCCTACGATTTAAAAATTGAAGCACAAATGTCTCTAATATGACACTTGAGCATCAATGGTTGACTTTGTTCATCAAGGAATCTCACACTTTCATGCAAGTCAATGTGGATCGCAAACTCCTCCTCCTATACTCTCAGGAAGCTCATCTCGCTCACGAATGAAGAATTTAAAACAATGACTCGAGGAAGACTCGCTCATCACTCTCAAAAGAATGTCACAAGCCCGACCCTAAGAACCATATGCTTGCCCCTCATGTAGATCACCACTAATGTAAGCTTGCTCAGCTTGAAATCACGTAGGTGTTTTTCGGCATGTAAGGAAGGCTTTTTGGATTGAGGAGGGTAATATCAGATTGGAATCGGTCCATCTTTCCTTTATCACTTCCTATTCTCTTGTTTGCCCATACTTTGCCAACTATTTGAGTCATTTTCTTTTCCCTTAGGGGGATTAGAGAGACTTGACATCACTCTTTCTTTGTCATGCTATTCACGATATCCTTCTTTGCTTTCTCCATGCTTTGAACTTTTTCTTTCTTTTGCATCTTTTCAACCCTTTCACAGTATTCACTATCTTTTTGTGTTTTTCATTGTTCTTCCTTTCTTATTCTTTGCCTTTTCCTCATTTTTATCTTTTTTGTGTTTTTGTGCCTTGAAACCATCTTTAAACTCCTCGTCTCTCCCCCACACTTATGTTTTTGCCATTTCAATCACATGAGTGCTAGAAAAAAGTCGGGTGCCAGGAGAGAGTCATTATAAAACAGTTAAAGGCTTGTAATGTGGTTATTGAATAGAAAGGCTTTGGGCTCAAAAGGGTTTACTAAGGAAGATATCATTGGTGGGCCATGGAAGGTTTCAAAACGGACCAAAGAGGGCCTACAATCACTTCTCAAGCCAAACTAACTTAGAATTTTTCCTAGAAACACATTCTGGACAAGTTATAGACCATTCGCATGGGTACTTGGACTTGTAACAATATACCTCACCTCTTACACAACCGGATTGTTAAAGGGAAAGAAATTGAGGGCCCACAACAACCTCATTCAAGATTGAAAATATCTCTGGTTCAACTAAACTATCTGATGATTGTCTAAGTCAACACAAGATTCACAAGGTCACTAACTAGAGCTATTTCTTTACAAAAACTTCTTTTTAACCATATGCGCATATTTAAGTGTGTTGGTGCCAAGTGAAGCATGCTCGACTCTTATTTATTCCTTAACACTACTTGTTTTTACCTAAACATCAAAAATTGACTCAATCCCTTAAGAAGGTTTTCACGCCATCCATCTTTGGGAAGAGCCACTCGGTTCACACAAGACCCACCTTTGAATCGGGGCATTAAGAAAACCAAAAACTTATTGTTCGTTAAAACATAAGAAGAAGTTAACAAATAAAAAAAGAAGCTAATAAAGTAATTAAGAAGCTATACTATTAGGAAAGCAAAACGAAGAAGCTATGAAATAAACTACTAAAGGTAAAACAAATGAATATATACAAGAGAGATGATTATATACATAATGAGGGATAGAGTAAAGATAAAAGAAAAAGGGAAAAAGGGTATTTAAGTTATTACAAGCCCAAAAAATGATCAAATATCATAGACAGTCATCCAAATCATCAAAATAGACCACCCCTAGAAAAAAAGCAAGCACTGACCCAATGCTTAGCAAACAAAACATAAGAGGGTATAGAGTAAAGAAAACTCCCTATGTGATCTCAGGGTGACTAGAAGCATCGCCACCCTTGGTCTCCTCTAACTGTATATCATCATCTCCGGCTGAGGGACCATAGGCTCTTTCGGGTGGGCGGCGGGAATAGCTCTTCTAGCATCAGCATGGATTGACCAGAGACTGGGCATCCGGAGAATCTCCTCAATAGTGGGGGCAGTGAGGTCTGGCTCATCATATTAGTCAGCCTCTCTTGATGGTGCCTCCGCTGATGGTGCTGTTGGATCATCTGGTACTGATGGACCTGACTCCATCAATAGGTCAAAGGGCAAGTCACCCGCTGCTGCTAACTTCTTCACCTCTTGTCTCAAACTTTCCACTGTCTTCTTCGAAGCCTGGGACTTTCTCATTTTCTTCACTTGCTTGGCCAACTCTTCAATGGCACCCCTCTGAGCTACCAAAGTGTCCACGATAGTCTGTTGGTTGTTCAGAATCTTCTTCAAAGTTTCCTCCACTGAAGGAGGTACCCTTGGCACTGCTGGAGTAGAGGACTGCACTGCAACAGTACTGGAGATGTCAGACAACTTAGAAGTGGCTGTCTGCATCCAGTTGTTGAGGCTCGCCAAAGTCTGGGAGACTCGCAACACAGTGAGAGGTAATGTAGATGAGGATGTCACTGGAACTGAACTGGGAGGCCTAAAGGATGATGGTGGTGGCATGACGGCTGTCCCGGAGGAAGAACCGACTGCTGTGGTAGGCATGAGAGCTGAAGATGGCTCAACATCAGCCTCTGAACCTACCACTGCTGGCTCGTCAGGCTGGCCAAATATGGTAGTGTCCGTCCCCTTGAACTTTAGGTTGTCCGCACCCTGCAAGTGATACCAAGAAAAAGGCTTCTTAGCTTTTACCTTTGTGTCATATGGCCTTGGCTCCACTTTTGCATCATTGAAGTACTCTATGAGGGTGTTCATAAAGGGATTTGACTTTTCACTTGTATGGACCGACAATGTGATTCTGGTTGACATTATAGTACCCACATTGATAGGGTACCCCACCATAATATAGGCCACCAACACTGCTCGGGGAAGAGGGAGGTTGTTCTCGTTCAAGATTGGATCAATTCTGCTGCACACAAAAGGTTGCCACCTTTTAGCTTCGAAGTTGAGGGTGGCCCAGATAATAGGCACTTCTGCGGTGATCCATGGTGGTGGTGGTTCTGGGGAAACCAAAATCTCATCTAGCCAAGGGAGAACTGCTTCACCTAAAACTAACTTCTCCAAATACTGGACCGCTTCCACTTGATCAAAACCCACATAAATATTCAAGGTGTGGGAATCAAAGCGAACTTTCAAATTCTTCACTTTTGTTCCTGCCTTGATATGAGCTATGTTGGCATAGAATTCCCTCACTAAATGTTCATTTTCATCTAAGACTGGGTGACTGAACCACTTCCACCCCTTTCGTTCCTGGAATTACCTAAGGACGTTTGTTTTATGAATATCCAAATCCTTCATCAAGAATTGTCGCTCCAGTGTAAGCGACCTTTTTGGCCACAATTTCCTAAATCTGTTGAACGCATCAAGTTGACGAATCTATCCTTCCAAAGCTCCTTCTTCTTTGCCATTTCAAGACCATTCACACGAGTGTCACCCTCTTTACCGTCGTCTAGGACGTCATCATCATCTATATCAATAGGTTCCAGAGGGGTAGGTGAAGAGGAGGGCTCGAAACCTTGGCTTCCCACATCAGACTCAGCGGAGGAACTGTTTGTAGGATCATTGCACAGTCGATAATGCCCAGTTGGTTGAGATGGTTGGGACTGAGGTTCAGAATCGACCTCCATAGAGTGACCCTCGGAGACTTCCCTAGATGGGGCATATTCACTGGTGTCCGAGGAGTCAGGTACCATGTGTGCAGTTTCTTTCTTGCTAATTGCTTTTTGAATGGTCAATGGTAGGTTACTCTTGCCTCTACATCGGCCCCGGGATGGCTCACCCCTCCCTTTTGATGAATCACCTCTGATGCGAGATCTGACCATTGTCTGCAATACAAATTACATTTGTCAGTTGAAATCAATGCAAAGGAAACAGTTGACTCACAGTTGCAGATAAGAAGTCAGTAATGAGGTAGTGCAGACCGCACAAAACTGAGTGCGGCCGCAGACTTCCTAGTGCGAACCAAACATTTTTGGATTTCGGCTGCATAAGCTCGAGTTCGGACCGCACAATTATGAGTGCGGCTGCACAAGTCCCAACTTAAAATTACTGGTTCTATGAAGTTTGAGTGCGGACCGCACACATTTTTGTGCGGTCACATACCTCTTATGCGGACCACCAAATTTTGAGTGCGGTCTGCACAACTCAACCATATCTAACACCCCTTTTCTGGTTATGCAGACCGCACAAAAAATGTGTGCGGCCGCACAATTTGAATTGTATCGGCACTGAGTTATGGCTCTTGCCAAAATTTTAAAGTATAAGCATGGTGTGCACAAATTGACACAATTATTTGTCTACCCAGTCTTTAATGAGCATGTATATAACTACCCACATGATTTTGAAGCACAAATTAAGCACATTTAACATTTTTAGGCCTAAAATTAACTAAACTATTCAAGGAATTAAAAAATAAAAATTTTGAGAAAAATGAACAAAAATATACATGAATTGAACATACCAGTAGTGGGTGATGCAAGTAGGAATATAGATTGATGAAGTGAGTGTGATTGTGGAACAATTTTTTTGGATTACACAGTGTTTACTAGGGCTTGAGAGTTGAGAGAGCCCTTGCAAAGGCGGTGCATTTCTTACCTGAGTGCGGACGCATATTTCTAAGTTCGGTCCGCACTCCTTACCTGGGGTGAACAATATTGTGCGGTCCGTAAAAAATTGAGTGCGGCCGCATAACCCTATGCGGTCCGCAAACTATTGAGTGTGGCCGCATAATGGCCCTTTTTCTGCAAATCCAACTTCACAGAGTTGACATTTTTGGGTACCCAGTTATGCGGCCGCACAAAGAATTGTGCGGCCGCGAAATCTTCCGCGCGGTCTGCATATTTTTGGTTCTGTACGCATGAATTTCATACTTGACCAATTTTTCCAGATTTTTTCCGCAATACACACTCCTACAATTCACTTCAAAACCAGTTAGCTCAATACAAACCTATCTAAAAGAGAAGAAAAATGAGAAAATGAAAAGAAACATGGGTTGCCTCCCAAGAAGCGCCTGATTTAACGTCGTGGACGACGCAAGTTACCATCAATCACTTGAAATGGAGCAACGCCACAACGTGGCCATCATCAACCTTGCCAAGATAATGTTTAACCCGATGCCCATTGACTTTAAACACCTCATCATTTTTATTTTTCAGATCTAGAGAACCAAAGGGTGTCACATGCACAACTTCAAATGGGCCACTCCACTTGGATTTCAACTTTCCTAGAAACATCCGCAACCGAGAATTGAAGAATAGCACAAGATCACCTTCTTTGAATTCTTTATTCCAGATATACTTGTCATGGAGATACGTCATTTTGTCCTTATACAAGGACGAACTTGAATATGCATGGAACCGGAAATAATCAATCTCATTAAATGCTCCACCCTTAAGTTGGAAGCTACATCCCACTCATGATTAAGCTTCTTCAATGCCCACATAGCATTGTGCTCAAGTTCCACCGGAAGGTGACAAGATTTCCTGAACACTAACCATGAATATGCATGGAACCGGAACTCATCAAGCTCATTCAATTGCTCCACCCTTAAGTTGGAAGCTACATCTCACTCATGATTAATCTTCTTCAATGCCCACATAGCATTGTGCTCAAGTTCCACCGGAAGGTGAGAAGCTTTCCTGAACACTAACCGATATAGAGACATACCAATTGGTGTTTTGTAAGCTGTCCTATAAGCTCAAAGAGCATCATCAAGTTTATTCGACCAATCCGTCCAGTTGGCATTCACAGTATTTGACAAAATACTCTTGATCTCCCGGTTGGAGACTTCAACCTGTTCACTTGCTTGAGGATGATATGGGGTCGACACTTTGTGAGTGACACTGTACTTGGAGAGTAAAGTATCAAAAGCTTTGTTGCAAAAGTGCGATCCCCCATCACTAATAATGGCCCTTGGGGTACCAAACCTTGTGAATATGTTCTTTTTCAAGAAAGCTACCACACTCTGAGCTTCATTGTTGGACAAAGCCACGACTTCAACCCATTTCGACATGTAATCCACATCTACCAATATATAGGTGTTCCCGCATGAGCTCACAAATGGACCCATGAAATCAATGCCCCCACATCAAAAGTGTCAATCTCCAAAATGGTGGTGAGAGGGATCTCATTTTTCTTGGAAATCCCGCCGGCCCTTTGGCATTCATCACAACGCTTGATGAGATCGCTAGCATCCTTGTACAGAGTAGGCCAATAGAATCCACAACTTAATACCTTTGTAGCTGTTCTTTCTCCACCATGGTGACCACCATATGGCAAAGAGTGGCAAGCCTCAAGAATTCCCAATTGTTCTTCTTTCGGTACACATCTTCGGATCACACGATCAATACAAATTCTGAAGAGATAGGGATCATCCCAATAATAGTCAAGGCAGTCCCGTTTGAGCTTCTTCCTTTGGTTTGAAAATAACTCATTCGGTACAATTCCACTCACAAGATACTGGTCACATCGGCAAACCATGGAATCCCAGTCATAGAAATGGATAGGATTTGATTGTTGGGAAATGAATCATTGATATCAAGTCCATCATGTGGCCTCCCCTCCTCCTTCAATAGGGACAAGTGGTCATCCACTTGGTTTTCACTCCCCTTGCGGTCTTGAATCTCAAGATCAAATTCTTGTAAAAGAAGTACTCGCCTCATCAATCTTGCCTTAGAATATTTCTTGCTCATCAAATATCGAAGCGCCGCATGGTCGGTGTGAACAATCACCTTTGTACCCATCAAGTACGATCGAAACTTCTCTATAGCAAAGACAATGGAAAGGAACTATTTCTCGGTCACTGTATAGTTGAATTGGGCCTCGTTCATGGTCTTACTAGCATAGTATACTGGATGGAAGATCTTGTTAATACGTTTCCCTAATACCGATCCAACCTCCAGATCGCTCACATCACACATGAGCTCAAAGGGTAAGCTCCAATTTGGTGCGGTGATAATAGGAGTGGTAGTCAACTTATACTTGAGTAACTCTAATGCCTTCATACAATCTTCATTGAAATGGAACTTGGCATCCTTCTCCAAAAGTTTTCACAAGGGGCTTACCACCTTAGAAAAGTCCTTGATGAACCAGCAATAAAATCGACCTAGAAAACTCCTCACTCCCTTCACGGAAGTAGGGTGAGGGAGTTTGGAAATAACTTCAATTTTGGCTTTATCAACCTCAATACCATTCTTTGAAATCTTGTGACTGAGGATAATGCCTTCCTCAACCATAAAGTGACACTTCTCCCAATTCAACACCAAGTTAGTTTCATCACATCGTGCCAATACCTTGTCCAATTTATCCAAGCACTCTTCAAAAGAATTCCCCACCATCGAAAAATCGTCCATGAAAACCTCAAGAAAGTCCTACACCATATCGGTTAAGATGGCCATCATACACCGTTGAAAAGTCGTCGGTGCATTGCATAACCCAAATGGCATCCGCGAGAATGCGAAAGTGCCATACGGACAAGTGAAAGTGGTCTTCTCTTGGTCTTCAGGAGTAATAAGAATCTGATTATATCCGGAGTATCCATCAAGGAAGCAATAAAAAACACGTTCGGCCAACCTATCCAACATTTGATCAAGAAATGGAAGTGGAAAATGGTCTTTCTGAGTAACTTTTTTGAGCTTCCTATAATCCATGCACACTCTCCACCTGATGGTATTTATTGTGGGGATAAATTCATTTTTATCATTTGTTATCACATACATGCCCCCTTTCCTTAGGACACATTGCACCAGCGAGGTCCACGAACTATCAGAAATGGGGTAAACAACCCTGGCATCCAACTATTTGATGATCTCTTTCTTCACTACCTCTTGCATAGCCTCATTCAATCTTCTTTAATTTTCCACAGAGGGTGTGGCATCCTCCTCCAGAATAATCTTGTGCAAGCAAAAGGCGGGGCTTATATCCCCGAATATCCGCCAATGTCTAACCTATTGCTTTCTTCCTCCTTTGGATCACTGCCAAGGTAGAATATACATGCACGTTAGTTAAGCACGAGGAAAGAAGAACAGGTAAAGTGGAACAAGGGCCAAGAACCTGAGGTGTGAAGGCAAAGGCTTTAACTCCAGGGTGGGAGGCTCCTTGATTGAGGGCTTTGTTGGAGGAGTCTTCCTGTTCTCAAGATCCAAGGATAATTTTCTGGCCTCATAAGTATATGACCCCATTCCTTGCAAATCATTGACACATTCCACAAAGCCTTCCTTCTCATCCTCATAATGATTTAGCAACACAACTTCCAAGTGTCATCAACATTCATCACATCACTTGTGTCATCAACAATTACTTTGGTCAATAGATCCACGAACGAACAAACTTCGTTGCTATTTGGCTGCCTCATTGATTTGCATACATGGAACACCACTTTTTCATCACCCACTCGGAAGGTGAGGTCACCAGCTTCCACATCAACCAGGGCCTTCCCTGTAGTAAGGAAAGGTCTCCCCAAGATAATAGGCACCTCTTAGTCAACCTCACAGTCAAGGATCACAAAATCTGCAAGAAGGATGAACTTGTCGACCCGAACTAACACATCATCAATTATCTCCAATGGCCTTTTCATTATACGATTCGCCATTTGCAACATCATAGACGTGGGTCTTGGTTTCCCAAGACCCAAAATTTTGAACACAGAGTAGGTCATCAAGTTAATGCTTTCCCCCAAATCACATAAAGCTTTGGGAAAATCGGCACTTCCAATACTGCACGAGATTGTGAAGGCACCAGGATATTCTAACTTTGGAGACATGGAGTGCACAATAGCGCTCAATTGATGTATCATTTTTATCATTTCACAATTCATTGATCTCTTCTTTGTTACCAAATCCTTCATGAACTTGGCATATCCCAGCATTTGTTCTAAGGATTCAACCAACGGCACATTTATGGACAAACTCTTCATCATATCAATAAATTTCTTGAATTGGTTCTCATTGTTTTGCTTTGCGAGTCTTCAAGGATATGGAGGAGGAGGCGTTGGCAAGGGTGCCTTGGCCTTTTGCACTACCGGATCCGGTATGTCTATAACATGCTCTCTAGACGGGTTCACTTCCTCTTGCGTCTCCTCCACACTTTCATCGATGTCAATCCTTACCTCTTCATTAGATTGGACCTCATTGCTTGGCATGTCATTTTCTTGAACCAACAAATCATCATCCGCATTTCTTCTTTGGTTTGAGGTACTTGCAACTCCAAATCTCCCGCTTCTTGTTGTTACGACCATTGCATGCCTCGTATTATTCCCATCCTTCGGGTTCACCACCGTATCACTAGGTAGTTCCCCCTTAGGGCGAGTATTTAAAGCTTGATAAATTTGGCCAAGTTGAACCTCCAATTTGCGGATGGACGTGTTGTGGGACGCTGATTAGGCATCAGAATCGACATTTTTCTCCATCATTTTCTTAAACATATTTTCAATCCGTTTCATTTCACTATTGGAAGAACTAGGAACTTGTGATAGATATGGAGTCGGGTTGTTTAGCTGTTGATACATCAGGGGTGTTTGAAAGCTCGACCCCGATTCCCTTGATTGTTATTGTTCCAACCTCTTTGATTGTTGGTGCCTCTCCAATTGCTTTGATTGTTGCCACCCCAATTACTTTGATTATTGCCTCCCCAATTGCCTTGGTTACCTTAATTACCCCAATTGCTTTTATTATTGTTATTTTCCCAATTTCCTTGGTTGTTGTTGTTTCCACCACTCCAGTTTCCTTGGTGGCCTTGGTTGTTCAAATTCCCTTGGTTTCCTTGTGATCTCCATTGTTGTTGACTTGGAGCATTGTTTCTTTTACCTTGATAATTGTTGACATATTTCACCTCTTCTTCTTGCTCATCATATGAATCACCTTGATTATACCCACTATCATCTTGCTCAAATTGTTCCGGACGATTTTGTACTTGTTGACCTCTTTGCCGTCTCTTGTTCAGCATCATGTCCACCCCTTCCATAGCATTCACTTGTTTCATCCCTTGAACCTGTTGAAGCTGAGTCTTGGCCAATTGGTTCATTGTGGTTGTCAACTCCGCAATAGCTTGCCCATGATGATGTAGCTCCTTGTGTAGGTGAATGACATTTGGGTCACCTTGAGGAACATTGGCCCTACTTTTCCATGCCGACGACGTATCTTCCATCTCATCCAAAATTTCACAAGCTTCGAAATAAGGCGTGTTTATGAAGTTACCCCCGGCGAGTTGATTTACCACACACTGATTTGTTGTGTTGATCCCCATGTATAAGGTCTCTTGGATCATGGCCTCAGTCATATCATTGTTCGGGCATTCTTTTACCATGGTTTGATATCTTTCCCAAATCTCGTGCAATGGCTCATTGGGCTCTTGCTTGAACGCTAGAATTTCATCCCTTAGTGTATCCATGTGCCCCGGAGAGAAGAATTTGGCAATGAACTTTTCGGCCAACTCATCCCAAGTGTGGATGGAATGATTGGGTAATATCTTTAACCATTTCAAAGCCTTTCCCCGTAGAGAAAAAGGGAAATAGCCTCACATGCAGTGCATCCTCAAAAACATTTACTTGCTTGGTCCCCCAACAAGTATCAACGAACCCCTTGAGATTCTTGTAGGCATTTTGGTGTAGAGATCCAGTGAATAAACCTTGTTGCTTAAGTAGTGTAAACATCACGTTAGTGATTTGGAAGTTGCCCGCCCTAATCCGGGATAGGACTATAGCACTTGCATAGCCCTCATTCGGCAACACCCGGTGCGCTACTCTTGGTGGAGGTGGGGGAGGGTTTGGGATATTATCATGAGGTGGTCAGCCTCGCCTGTTTACTTGAGGTTCAGGATGAATCTCATCTCTTTTATCATCGTCTACTTCCTCCCCAAATGGAAAATTTCCGATGGGCTCATTATTGAGAGACATTTCGTACCTTTAAGCGATTCAAAAAAAAATTCGTGACTCGGAAGAAAAGAAAGACAAAACACACAAAAACCTAGATATATAGCTAAATCCATTTAACTCCCCGGCAACGGCGCCAAAAATTGATCTCGGCCAAACCCACACCATAATTAGGTAGTGAGGCGGTCGATGAAATAAAGTCGAGATCGAATCCACAGGGAGTTAGAATAGGGATTAGGCATATATTTAGCGTGAATGTATGTTTTGACCCAAATTACACTTCCACAATATTGATTGGTGTTCTACTTATACTTTGTTCTATTGTTTGCAAGTATAAAACTAAGAGACAATATTTTTGGTTTTGAGTTGTTTTTCAAATGATAAAAGGATCTAGGGTCGTGACTTACACCTAGGTGGTTACCTAATGGGTTGTAAACTCTAGGGCAAGTTTGATTAGTCGTGGTTGTAATATAGAAATCATGAGCAGATACTCACTCTATACCTCTCGGTAGTTTGAGTGATTTTACCCAATTTGGCTTTCTCAAGTCCAAATGGGTATTGCACAATACTATATCTAGATTCAACCCTTTAATTGGGGCTATCAATTTCTTGAGTTCACCCCAATTTCTTGTTAGCCAAGTTTACCTAGACTTAGTCTCTCTTTCTCAAGTAAAGACTAAGTCAATTAGGCATGAATCAGTATTTGCAACCATTAATTCTTGAGTTCAAACAAGAACTAGACTAAATATCACTAACCCAATCACAAACAAGCCCTAATTCAAACACCCATTAAATACCCATACTAGTGTTGGGTCATAACCCTAGCTAGAAATTTAGCTACCCTTGAGAAATGCAAAAATTAAAGAAGAAATAAAGATAGAATCCATAATAATTAATTATGGGATGAAAATCTAATGTTTGGAGAAAAATCTAGTACAAAATTACTTAAAGCAGTAAAGAAAACCGGCTCAGGTGCTCATACAAAAACAAAACTTAACTTAAAAATGACAAAAAGTCCTATTTATACTAAGCTGAAAATATCTGACAAAAATGTCCCTGCGGAGGTTGTGCGGCCGCATAATTCTGAGTGTGGTCCGCACTCTGAGCTTTACTGGTCAACAGGCCTTCTGCAGTCACATAAAAGTGAGATGCGGCTGCACTTCTACTAGTTGTGCGGACCGCACATTTCTGAGTGCGGCCGCATACTTGGCTTGAACTGGGATCAGGACTTGACTTTGCGGATCGCAGAAAGAGAGTGCGGCCTCACCCTAGGCTTCTACGGCCGCACAAAAATCGGTCGGACCACATATATTCAATTGGTATTCTTTGAATCTCTTCTTATGCGGTCATCATATTAGTGAATGAGGCCGCACACTGGCTTCTGCGGTCGCACAATAATTATGCGGTCCACACAACTTCAATAGCTCAAAATCCCAACTCTATGAATCTCTCTTCTGCGGCCGCACAAAAATTATGCAGTCCGCATACTCTGAAGCTACTTTGACAGGGACCCTTCAGTTTTTGCAGGCGCACACAGTATTGTGCGGTCCGCACTCTAAGCACTTTTGCCCCGTTTTTGTCCTTGTCCAACTTTGACTCATTTTTGAGTTGATTTTCATGTTTTTGGCTCGTTTCCCAATATTCTTGCAAAAAAGCTCATTTCATTAGTTCTCAGGATACCTTAAAGCATTTTTGAGCTAAAACACAAGTAAAAGAGAGCAAATAAGCGGTCAAAATACCTACTTATCAACGCCCCGTCGGTACAGTTCCCCAAACCATTAATAAGCATCAGTTGGCGATCAACCACTAGTGTTGTTGAACCGTCACCTCATTGAATCGAACTTTACTTTCACTTTCATCTAATTTTCCTACCTCTCCCAAGTTCTTCCCTTATCCAAATCTTTAGGTTTCACCGTCCATCTTCAAACACCAAATCTCACTACCTTCTTCTTACTTTAAACTCATAAAAAATGGCGAAAACATCTAAAATAGTCCCCCAAAAGGAGAAAGATTCTTCTTCACGACCGGCCGGCGATAAAATGCCGGTGGATCCGCTCCCTGAGGAGTGTGTTCCTGGCCCGTGCATCCTTAAATTCGATTTTAAGATCGAGAAACCTTCCTCGGTCCCTGGTCGGTGTGAACATGTGTTGAGGTACATTTTCTTGATAATTGTGGGGTATCTCGATCATATTAAGAGATATTTCAATTCAGGGATAAAGTGGTAGTGATTCCATCCCCTGAAGAAAGTATTACCACCCACGTGGAAGGGTATGTGAGTGTTTACACTTACCCTTTCATGTTGGGCCCCCTCGACCATGTTATCATCGACTTTTGCCATCAATACCAGGTGAAATCAGGCCAAATCCATCCCTCCTTTTGGTGAATAGTCATCATACTCCAATTCTTCACGAGAAAAGCCGAGGGGATGCCATTCACCCTCGACCACCTCATCAGGTTGTACAACCCCCGAATCTATCAAAGTTTGATCAAACTCCAGAGTCGGGAAACCAAGGTGTTGTTCTCGAGCATCGACGAGGAAAAATATCGAGGATGGATGGGTAGGTTTTTTCGGGTGAAGACCTTCGACCTTATCCTGGCAGAGACGATGCCATTTCCCGAGAAATGGAACACGAAGCGTAAGTACTATTCCATTGTTAATTTCCATGCATTGTTTTGTTCCTCTTCTCTATTAATGCCTTCTTTCGTCATGAGCGATCCCCGACCTCGAGACCTGGGTCCAAAAACTAGCCTCGACCTCTACTTACACTGAGCGTTGTTGGCGTGATTTGGAAAAAGGTAGATGAGAGGCAAAGAACCATGGTAAGCTTCCTTTTTATATATATGATGGTCTGGTAATATCTTTTTATACTTATCCAATTTCCTAATGTGTAGGCCTGATCAAGGACGCCGCCTTGAGGCCTTCGTCTGGTGAGGAGGAGGCTTCGACTTTGGTTCCGAAACCGGAAAAGGATAACAAAAGGAAAAGAGCCTTGACCTCTAAGGACCCGAAACCCAAGAAGAAGAAGAGCTCGATTAGCAAATTGAGGATAAATGTTGCTGCACTCCCTGCCCACGTAGTTCAGGAGCTCAGTAGGGAGAAGAAGAAGACGATGATGGTGGCTCAGCGCTAGTGACCCAAGCGAGAAAAACCATCGAGGCTTCCAATTTCGCTGAATCGATGGAAGTTGGCAAGGCCCCACCTTGTGCTGAGGAAGCCTTGGAGAAATATTCGGCCAAAGTCCCAAAATCGCATTAAGTGAGGCCGCTTATCGTCAAACGACGAGCATATCCGAGAGGGCTGGTCCCGAAACCCCTCGAGTTGAAAAGAGCGCCCCAAGTGACTCGCTTGAGGCGATACGTGATGATCAATCTTTGAGGACCCCTGAAGTAAGTGGAGTCCCCGGTGGGGAGGGTCCCTTTCGAGATTGCTTTACCGGGGTCGAGGATGCCTCCGACCTTAATGACGCATCCAACCTTTTTGAAGAGGCCCAACGACTCCTGAACCAGGTAAGTTTTAGCTCTTTTGTATATGTAGCATTATTATGTTTTTTGTCTAACTCCATTCCCTTTATTTACAGGCTTTTTCCAAGTCCTAGGCCGAATTGAGCCAGTTCGAGGCCGACCTTCAAAGGCTTTCGGAGGAGATGAATGCCCTCAAACACCACTGTGGGCAAAAGGATGAGGAGATTAAGGACCTCCGAGCCGAACTGGCTAAGGCTCACAAGGAGCAGACCGACTTGATCAAGCAGATAATTATACTCTTGAAAGCTCATGGGCTTGATTCGGGAATAGAGGCTAACATTTCAATATCACAACTGCAGCAAAAGATCGAGAGGATCGAGTTGTTCCGAGAGGAGGTCGAACAAGTGAAGGCGGAGTCCTACGAGTGGAAGGAAGGCATGGACCGCCTTGCTACTGAGAAAGATATTGCCCTAGCCCGGTTGTCATCAATCAAAGCCCAACTTCGAGGTGTGAAGGAAAAAAGCTCAGCTCAGGCAAAGAAGATAGAAGAGCTCGAGGATCGGTTGGCTTCTGAACTCGCAAAGGGCCAAGTTGAGGCTGATAAGATGTTGGCCATTTATCAGGCCGATGATGAAGTCTCTCAAGTTCAAGTAAGGGAGGCTGCCGATACTGCTCACACTCGAGTACATTGGATTGACGAACTTGCTAAATGCCAATCTCGGAGGGAGACCCTCGAGGAAATCCACACCCAAGGCTTCGATCTTACCGAAGAGATAGAAAAGGCAAAAGAGCATGAAGCCGATGCTAGACTATTGGCCTCTTCTGATGACGACGACGATGATAATGATGATGGCAGCAAGAGTGGGTCCGAGGATGGTGAGGAGCCCGAGGAAAAAGCTGCCCCCAAAATAGCTAGGAACTTTTGTATTTTTTCTTCTTTATTTATTTTGTGTAGGACCCTGATTGGTCCCTTGTAAATACCTTTGAATATATAAAATATTTCCCTTTCGAACTTTGTCTCTTTTTTTGACTTGTGAAAATTTCGATTCGCTTAATGCCTTGTAAAATTTTGATATACTTCATTCCTTGTGAGGATTTTGTAGTCGAGGGAATACTTGCTCGAACTCGAAGTAGAAAAATCCTTAGGTTTTAGTTGAGTAAGGATGACATCTTGAACTCCCAAAATATAATGGCCCTTAGGCTCTTGAATCGGGCCGATATGGCCTCAGAAGAGTGGCTTTTTCCCTTTTCGGCTTAAAAAGTTTAATCATATAAAAATTTGTTATGCCTTAGAACGTAAGTGTATACCCGTTGGGTTTTTTCAGGGTTTAATGTTATCGAAACCCTTTGTTTTTTTGTGCCTTAGCATAATTTTGTGTAGTACTAAGTTTTTCGAAGGTTCGAACTGTTCGATACCCCTTAAGGTTTTTCGAGGGCTGACTTTGTTGAAACCCTTTGGTTGTTTTGTCGAGGGTAGCCTTTTAACCGGTTTATAAAAGTTTTGGAAGACCTATTTTTATTGCAGAATTCGGACGTCTTTGAACCGCATTAGTTTGGCCGTAGCCTTGGGATCTGCCTCTTGGGCTTATTTTCTCAATTATACTTCAAACTTGTTTGAAATTTTAGTCCCTGAGTAGGGTGGTCTTGGCCTATAAAGTCGAGAATTGCCTTTTAAGGTCTTATGGTCTCGAAATTTAGTAATTCCAACATGTCGATTTTTGGACGACACTCCCCAAGTATGGGTTTGATTTTTTGGGCTTTAGTTGCAATCGTCCATTGAGCCAGTTTCCGTAATAAATCATAAGTATGAAATCATAAAGTAGAAATTTCACTAGGGCATGGAACATCTGGTAAGGAAAAAATACTTCTTTCAATAGATCATACATGCGTACATGTGTTTCCACTAGGGCTCGAGTAATCTACATGGACACGGTTCATTCGACCGTTAGGCTCTTTACAAAATTCACCTATCGAGACCCTATTGACATGAAGTATTTTCGTTGAAAATATAACATCCGAGGGTGATACCTCCCAGTATTCGAGGTTGATTGTAAAGAAGCCTCGGTTATTGTTGAATTGCTCTAAGTTATCACGAACAATGGTTACCTTGCCGGAAAACCCCATTTGGGACAAAAATCGGTCGAATGGAAAAAGAGTGCAACACGTGCTTTCGGACCTAAGGACTTCATGCTTGGGGGAAACTTCGATGCCTTTTGGGGAACACCTAAAACAAGTTAGTATAAAATATAAATGAAAAGGAGAAAGTCATACCTTAACAATAATATCGTTTGAGGAGCGATATGCTCCAATTAGTTGGCAGTTGTTCGCCGTTCATCGTGCCAAGATTGTAGGATCCCTTTCCGATGATATCGAGGACCTGATACGGTCCTTCCTAATTTGGGCCGAGTTTTTCTTCATTTGGGTCTCGAGTATTGAGGGTGACTTTTCTAAGAACTAAGTTCCCGGTTCTAAAGTGGTGAAGATTGGCTCTTCGATTGTAGTACCTTTCGATGCGCTGCTTTTGTGAGGCCATTCGGACGAGGGCGGCTTCCCATTTTTCATCTAGTAATTCGAGGGTTGTGTTCATAGCCTCGTGATTTGATTCTTTCGTTGTGTATCGAAACCTAGCACTAGGCTCCCCAACCTCAACCGGGATTAGGGCTTCGGCGCCATATACTAAGGAGAACGGTGTTGCCCCCTTACTTGATTTTGACATTTTTCGATATGCCCAAAGGACTTTGAGCAAAATTTCTCTCCATTTTCCTTTAGCATCGTTCATCTTTTCTTTAGATTCTGAATGATGGTCTTGTTCGTTGACTCGGCGTGTCCGTTCCAACTAGGATGGTACGTCGTTGATAAGATCTTTTTTATTTTGTGATCTTCGAGAAACTTTGTTATCTTGTTGCCGATGAATTCTTTTCCATTGTCGCATACGACTTCGGCAGGTATCCCGAACCAGTATATAATGTGATCCCAGATAAAATCTATAACTTCTTTTTCTCTGACTTTGTCGAATGCATGTGCCTCAACCCATTTAGAGAAATAGTCAGTCATAAATAAAATGAATTTAGCTTTACCTGGGGCCGATGGCAGAGGGCCGACGATGTCCATTCCCCATTTCATGAAAGGCCATGGGGATAAGAGTGAATGAGGTTGCTCTCCGGGCTAGTGGATCATCAGCGCATTCCTTTGGCACTTGTCGCATTTTCGAACAAATCCCTTAGTATCTTTTTCCATATTGGCCCAATAATATCCCGCTATGATGACTTTATGAACCATTGATTCGGCACCGGAATGGTTTCCACAAGTACCCTCATGAATTTCTCATAGGACGTAGTCGGTGTCTCCCGGTCCCAAACATACTGACAACGATCCATCGAACATCCTTCTGTATAAAGTTCCATCTTCGGCCAGAGTGAATCGTGCAGCCTTCGTTCGTAGAGTCCTCGATTCCAGAGGGTCCAATGGGAGTTTCCCGCTTTTCAAATACTCGATGTATTTATTCCTCCAATCCCAGGTTAGGCTTTTGGAGTTTATTTCGGCATGGTCTTCTTCGATCACTGACTTCAAAAGTTGTACGACTGTCCCTGAGCTGATTTCGTCGTCTTCGGTTGATGACCCCAAATTTACAAGGGCATCGACCTCACTATTTTGTTCTTGAGGTACATGTTGTATGGTCCATTCTTTAAACCGATGTAATATTACCTGGAATTTATCCAAGTACCTCTGCATTCGATCCTCTCGAACCTTGAAGGTTCTGTTGACTTGGTTTATCACCAGCAGGGAGTCACGTTTGGCCTCGATGACCTCTGCTCCCAAGCTTTTAGCCAATTCGAGACCCGCAATTACGACCTCATACTCGGCCTCATTTTTAGTCAACTTAGAAGTTTTGATGGAGTGTATAATTGTATTGCCCGTGGGAAGCTTCAAAATGATGCCTAGATCAGACCCCTTCACATTCGAAGCGACGTCTGTGAAAAGTTCCACACCCTTGAAGATGTACCCAATTTTAACAAAAGTTCCTTTTCGACCTCGGGTACTAGGGCTGGCGTAAAGTGAGCCATGAAGTCTGCTAAGACTGAGACTTGATGGTCGTTCGAGGTTGATACTCGATATCATACCCTCTGAGTTCGACGTCCCATTTGGCCAATCGGCCCAAGAGTTCGGGCTTATGCAAAACATTACGAAGAGGATAAGTGGTCACCACACAAATTGGGTGACACTGAAAATATGACTCTAATTTCCTACAGGCGCTAATTAGAGCAAGCGCTAATTTTTCTAAGTGTGGGTACCGGGTTTCGGCCTCACCTAAAGTTCGACTAACATAGTAAATGGTAATTTGCGTACCTTGCTCTTCTCAAACTAGGACATCACTTACCGTGATTTCTGAGACTACTAAGTAAAAGTAGAGTTGTTCGTCTGCTTTCGGAGTATGAAGCAATGGGGGCTTGAGCGATACCGCTTCAATTATTCCAATGCATGATGACATTCTGGGGTCCAAGAAAAATTGTTCTTCTTTTTTAGCAGAGAGAAGAACATGTGGCTTCTATGTGAAGATCTCTAGATGAATTGGCCTAAGGCAGCTATCCGTCCTGTTAATCTTTGTACGACCTTAACGATGTTCATGAATGTGATGTCCTCGATTGCCTTGATTTTATCGGGATTTATTTCGATCCCCCGATTTGACACCATAAAGCCGAGGAACTTGCCGACCCGACCCGAAAGCATACTTCTCGGGATTGAGCTTCATGTTGTGTTTTCACAATATGTTGAAGGTTTCCTGCAAATGGTTAAATGGTCCTCTGCGCGCAAGGACTTAACTAGCATATCGTCAATGTATACCCTTATTGATTTACCTACTTGCTCTTCGAACATTTTGTTCACTAGGCGTTGGTAAGTAGCACCATCATTTTTTAGTCCAAATGGCATAACGTTATAACAATATGTGCCATATTTAGTGATGAATGAAGTCTTTTACTGATCCTCCGGGTTCATTCAAATTTGATTGTACCCGGAGTAGGCGTCGAGAAAACTAAGGATCTCGTGGCTGGCCGTGGCATTGATCATGCGATCGATATTCGACAGAGGAAAAAAGTCTTTGGGACATGCTTTGTTTAAATATTTATAATCTACGCACATCCTAAGTTTTCCCCCTTTTTAGGAACTACAACTACGTTTGCTAACTATTTGGGATATTTTACTTCCCGAATGGATCCTATTTGAGAAGTTTGGTTACCTCGTCCTTGATGAATGCATGTTTTGCCTCGAACTGGGGCCTTCTCTAGTGGGATCCCTGTCATATCTAAGCGGGACCAGGCAAAACAATCCATGTTATCAATAAGAAATTTAATGAGTTTTTTCCTAAGTTCGAGGTTTAACCCTGTATCCAGGTATGCCTTTCGTTCGTGTAGGTACACGATAAATATAACTTATTCCAGCTCTTCGACTGTTGATTTGGTGGAGTCGGAATCTTCGGGGACAATGAAGGATCGAGGGATCCATTAGTCGCCGTCCTCTTCTTCCGCTCCCTGATTTTTCGTCTGAATCGAGGCTGGTGGTTGTGGTTGCTATTTTGCCTCCTGTTTTCCTTTGACCTTCGATCCATTTACTGTCGAAAGCGCAGATATTGGTATTACCTTGTCGACCACGAATATTTCTTTCGCATCATGTTGTTCCTCATATATTATCTTCACTGCCCCCGGCGTTGGGAATTTCAGCATTTGATGAAGGGTCGAAGTGACTTCTCTCATATTGTGAATCCAAGGTCTTCCGAGTAAGGCGATGTACCTCATAGCGCCCTCGATTACATGGAACTTGGTTTCTTGTATAGTCCAAGCTACGTTCCCCGGTAAAATGATTTCACCTTTAGTTGTTTCGCTGGCCATGTTGAACCCATTTAGGACCTAAGTTGCAGGTATAATTTAATCTTGTAGGCCGAGCTGCTCTACAACCCTCGATCGAATTATATTTTCTGAGATCCCTGGATCGATCAACACACGCTTAACCTGAATTTTATTCATAAGGATAGAAATTACCAGAGTGTCATTGTGGGGTAGAGAGATCCCTTCTACTTCTTCATCGTTGAATGATACGGTTCCTTATGGCACATAATCTCGGATCCGTTTTTCTCTTGTTATGGATACTTTAGTGCATTTGAACATGGGCCCTTGTGGGATAACACCCCACCGACGATCATATGGATCTCATGCTCTTCCTGTTCTTTTTTCTTATTGGCGTCCCTTTCTATGAAATGTCTTTTGGCTCGATCACTTAAGAACTCTCGAAGGTGGCCCTCGTTGAATAGATGGGTTACCTCCTCCCTCAATTGTCTGCAGTCTTCGATTCTGTGGCCATGCATGCCGTGATACTTGCACATCAGATTGGGGTTTCTCTGGGAAGGATCGATTTCTATAAGTCTAGGCCATCTAGTATCTTTGATTCTCCCAATGGACGACACAATACCAGATGCGTCGATACTGAAATTGTACTCTGATAAACGTGGTGCCTCTGGGGGATCAGCATGCTTATCGAAACCACTTTTTCTCATGAGCCCTTGAGATCTCTTCCCTCGATCGTTCCTTCGGTCATTTTGGATGGGATTGCGTCCTGGACTGCCGTTTCTGCGATCTGCATTGTATGGCTGATATCAGTCTCTGTTAAGCAAGGCTCCCTGTCGATATCCCTTTGATTTCTGCCTACGGGCATGTTCGGATAGACGGAACCAGAAGGAGTTCCCAATTGGTCATCCTCGACCCTGATCTTTGACTGGTACCGATTATGTACATCGTCCCAAGTTACCGCGGGTATTCAATTAAGTTCTGCTTCAATTGACCTGATGCCACCGAGCTTCGTTCATTCAAACCCTAAGTGAAAGCTTGAACAACCCAATCGTCTGTGACTGGTGGTAGTTCCATGCATTCCATGTGGAATAGGGATACGAACTCCTTCAGCATTTCGTTATCCTTTTGTTTTACCTTGAAAAGGTTTGATTTCCTCGTCACAACCTTTATTGCACTAGCATGTGACTTTACGAAAGAGTCTGCGAGCAAGGTAAATGAGTCGATGGTAGGTGGTAGATTGTGATACTAGATCATTGCTCCCTTCGATAGAGTTTCTCCAAATTTCTTTAGTAGAACAGATTCGATCACATCATCTTCCAAATCATTTCCTTTTATGGTGCATGTATAAGAGGTGACATGCTCGTTGGGATCGGTGGTCCCATTGTAATTGGGGATTTTCGGCATGCGGAATTTCTTCGGAATGGGCTTTGGAGCCGCACTTGGGGGGAACGAATTCTGAACAAACTTCTTTGAGTCCATACCTTTTAAAATCGGTAGTGCCCCCGATATTTGATCAAGCCCGAAATTGTATGTCTCTACTTTCTTATCATTTGCTTCGATTTTCTTTTCTCCCGATTCAATTCGTCTAGTGAGCTCCTCGAGTATGTTCATTATGGTGGGGTCAGTCCCCAATTCATTGGCATTCGCCATTCAATCTTTCTGGCACTAGCTCGGTTCTGTGGACAACCTCATGTTCGCCCCCATCAGGCGCTCGGTGTTGATTTTGTAGTTTTGCTATAGCGGCTTGTTGAGCCTATAACATTTCGAATATCACCTGGAGGCTGACTTTGCCATCGCCCTGCGTACCTCGACCACCAGATCGGCCTTCACTGCGCACTTCCTTCAGGATCAGTGCCCAAATTTGCATTTAAGGTGATATGCGAACTGACCTCGATTGGATTGGCAATTGGCGCTCTCTCGAGATCAGCATGAGGCACCTCGATCCCTGGGGCAGCTATATTGTCGTTTTCCCCGTGAAATCCGAGGTCGTTGTCACCATGTGTGGGCGATGTATGTGAGTTTGACATGTTTTATTCCAGAAAACAAAAACACTTCCAAGAACAAGAGTAAAGTAATGTGTGTTATCGGAATCGATATTAAGCAATCACTATTATCCTTAGCCTCACGGTGGGCGCCAAACTGTTTACCCTAAAATTTGGATAATAATTAAACTTATATTGTAATTTTAAGGATATGTGATTTCACTCGACACCAATTGATAAATATGAATATGAATGACAGAGTTAAATTGTAAATAAAGCAAACCAGTGTTCGGGCAGAGCTTCAACCTCGAGTTGAAGTACTCTCGAACTGATAAGTATAAGAACAATAGGAAAATAGAGTAAACCGGTGAACAATAATGTAAGCGAGAGAGAGAGATGATTGTATTGCTATAATTTCTGTGAATAATAATGCCCTACAAACGATTAGAACTCTTCTTTATATAGCGGAGGAATTCTACTTATGGTATAACTCTAATTACAGAAGGAAATCACATAGTTAGCTAATTAACCGCTTCTGATTTGATCCGTTTCGAGATTTACGCCATGATCTTCGACCAGTCACGGATATCTCGCTCTTCCGTTAGTAAGCCATCTCCGATATTACTCAGTGTCTGTCTCTCTTGACTTCGATTGCTACCAACCTCGATCTCGAAAGAGACTTCGATCTCGAACTCGATGCTTCAGCTTCGTGATTTAGCCGAAGCCAACATTCGATGCAATATTCCAGTTTCGATCAAATAGTAAAATCGGATGACCCCAATTTCAACCGTATACAAATATTTTATGAATTAATGATAAAATCTATGTAGTATTATTTTATGCAGAATTGTACGTGGAATAAGAATACATGTATTAAATAATTTATGGATTTAATTAGCAAATGACAAGAATACCTTCAATCACTTTTGAATTAAAATCTCTTTCTTTATCTTATTCTTAAGAAACAAAATTAAAATCTCCTTCCTTTTTCTTAAGGAACGAAAGAACTCTCGGAGAAGGAACTTAATATAAGGATGGAGATCCCGCTGCTACTGCGCGTTTCATCTTCTGAGTGATTAGCTAGAGACAAGATCAACTGCAGGCATACTGTATATGCTAATTTGACCTGTGAAAAAGAACTAGTACTAGTAATAAATTGTTTTGTCTTTGATAGTAACTTAACCAAAAAAGCGTGCTTCTGAAAAGTACTGCATGATTTAGATATATGTGTTTTGTATTGCATGGCTGGTTGAAAAGTTATATTAACCATCCCTTTTTCGGGATAAAGTCATTTGAAAGGCTAGGTTAGAATGATGCTTTTTTTTGTTCGTGATTAATACTGTGTTTGTTGTTGATAAAACAAGAAAATACATTGTTGACGAGGAGTTGGATACAACAGAAATGGAGCAGCGTATGTGCATTTACACGTCTTGAACAGTTAGCAGCAATAAAACTTTATACTACAACTATGTCGTACTCTGGTTTGACATGACGTTACGTGATTGGCCTCTTGACCTTTTGAACAACATTGTCATTTACGTAGATGTTTTCAACATCACCACTTAATTAAGTTCCAACTGTGGGAGAGGTTGGGGCTTTAAAATTAGTTCTGTATATGTTGACAAAGTTTGAGTTGTGGAATTGGGAAGTCATATGGTTGCATTAAATGGGTAGTTGGTTGGGGCTTTAAATTAACCAATGTAACTGTATGACCAGAAATGTTTGAGTTGTTGAATTGGAGAAGTCATGTGGTAGATGATGCTGCATTAAATAGGCAGTTTGGTATGTTACTCTACTTATGCCACCAAATATATGAGAACACCAACACTTGAATCACTTAATTTCAGATTACTTGACAACTTAATAGATTCCACCAAAAAAAATTTAGTGAGAATATAAAGCTTTATCCGAAAATAAAAGAATAGTTAAATCTTTTCAAAGAAAATATACAAATCTAAATATGATCGAGGGTATAATAGTAACCAAATGTTTTTTAAACATAAAAGAAAAAATATATTATAGTTATACAATGGGTAGTAGTAATTTTTAATACAACAAACCAGATATTCAATAAGAATTAACTGCATAACTAGTCTGAACCAAAGAAAATATTTCTAGAGGCGGATTTAGGATTTTTAATAAATGGGTGCACTACTAAAAAAGGAGGAAAAGATATATTAAGTGGAATTGATCCATATTCTTCTTGATAAATAACTCAACCTTCATCCAATTTATGTACCTATTATACTTGTTGGAATGGATATCAACAGTTAATATTATATCAATTTTAAAAAATATATATGTACATAAAATATCTAATTTTGCCGATATACCATATAGGCTCCCATACCCCATAATTTCTCCTATAAATCCATCCTCGACTGTTTCCATATTGGCGACTAAACTTTCCAGAAAGAGAAAGACTAGGGTAAAAAGGGAGCTGTCTTCCTCATACTTATTACAGACTTTAACCTTGAACTCATTATCTTACTACCTTCTAAAGACCATCCTAAAAATCTTTCATTATTTTCTTCAAGAAAATTTCAATGGCAAGTTGGCTTGTAAGATCAAGAAGCTGCTTAAATCGTTTTCTACTAAGCTCAAAGAGGACTACCTGCAGTGGCATTATAAGAAAGCTGCCTGTGACTTTTTCCGGCGAGTCTACCGCCGTTCTTGTATCAAGACGTTTCGAGTCCATTGAAGCTGGACAGAAACTGGATCCATGCAGTTATGAAGAGGCTTATCATAGTGACACTGCTCACGAAAATCAGGCAACGTTTAGACTCTCTTTTTCTTCATACTATCGTCATTTTTATTCTGTTCTTGTTAACTTAACTATATATGTAGAGCTTGGTAATCATGCGTCGACCATATATTAGCAGTATATTATCACGGAGTGAATTTTAATTAAGAGAAATCAAATTATAAAAAATAAACACACAAGAAATTCAAGGGGATCATTCAAGATATACGCCTAGCTACACAATGTTAATGTTTTGGAGGAGGACTGTTAATTGACACTTTGACACACCTCGAACATACGTGGGTCCGCCATGATACTGTGTTATGTCCGTTAAAAATGTAAATGTTGTTATTAAGTTGTATAAAAAGACATAATTAGAAATTATGCCTCTCTACCCCTTTGGGGTATAGAGGGGTAAAATCTGCATATAATATACCCTCCCCAAACCCTGTTCGACCAAAAAGTTTTGAATCTTTTAGGTAAATGAAACTAAATAACGAGGTAGAAAGTCAATTATGGCCAAAGATAATTAATTCTAGATAAAAAATTATAAGGGAGAATAGGTTAACATGGTTGACCCTAAAGGTCGGTTGAACCCCTGGTTTCCATGATACAAGAAGAGATAATAGTTTAGATAATATCAAATAGTAATGCATAGAAAAAGAAGGGAAAATTTCACCAATCCATGGGCAAGATAGATCTTCATTTACTCAACAAAGTAGATTTACAGATGAACACCAAGATTCTGGGTTTTGTCTCCCTCTCTCCGTAGGATCTCCGGTCCTAAGCTTTTTCTTTATAAGTGATATGTATGTGTGCCAGAATCAATCCCCCTCCTCCTCTCTCTCTCCCCCAGTATTTATATCACTTGCATCTACCCAGCGATCCTTATCCAGAGTGCGTAAGTCCTTTGATCGTCCTTTAGAATAACCCTCTGAGATATTGAGGGTTTGATTCGCCGTGCGGGTCTTCTAAATGTCTGACCTCAACCGTTGCCAAGCCACTCGCCGATGTATCGTGTCATACATGCAACTTCGACTCGTTCGACTCCTGGTCGTCCCTTCTTAGATAAGCTTCTTTTGATCAGATTTTGACCCATACAGTTATTCTCTCCGCCTATCGGGGTTGCCTTTGGGCGAACTCGATGGGTAGACCCAACCAATTTGAGAGTTGAGAAATCTGAGCATCTTGGTCGAGCGACGAACACTTCATGGCGAGATGACGATACAACACTTCGAGAATCGTACCAGATCGTTATGTCAGATTGAAATGACATTAATTCGTCATGTATCATAATGGAGCACGTTCCCTATGCATTGCATCGGTTCTTGTGCCTCTTCCGTTTTGGAGTTAATATGGTGGCGTTTGGTTTTCCCGCTCAGGGTGTTTGCAATCTTATAAATAGGGGAGAATTTCTCGCTTGGGTGCTGTGTTTCCCAATCGTTCGAAAAATCCCAAACTTCTTCTTCTTCTTCTTCTCCAGCTTCTCGCATTTCCCTCTTTCTTCTGTTAAAATTTCTTGCGGTTGCTACCCTCTTTTCCTTTTCATTCCCGATCTACGCCACCAAAGAAGACATGACTAGTGCATCATCTAACTTAGACGGAGCTACTGGTGCCTTTTCGCCGGAGACTAATATACCTTCTCACGAAGAAGGGACAGTCGAAGATGAGAACTTTCCCACCATGGATGAGATGGTCCCTCGCCCGGGGAAGGCCAGGACCGACTCTAGGAACCCTCCCGATGACGAGTTTGAACCCGTCATTTCTGAAATGGATGTCGTGGCGCTTACTGCGCTTAAGGCTAAATGGAGGATCCCTGACCATATTGAACTTGTTCCAGCGGGTCGTGACGTCGTGCAAATACATCGCCCAGGATATTGCTCGTTTTACACATACCCGTTCATCATCGGATACACACTTCCCCTTCCTTCCTTGGCGGTTGACTTTTGCCGCTACTATGAGGTGTGCCCAGCTCAGCTCTCTCTATACATATACAAGCTCTTCCTCATGCTCATCAAGTACGCGGAGCTGACCGGTCGGGGGATTTATCTCCAAGACCTTCTTCACCTCTTCGTTTCGAGTTTTCATAGGGGTACGATGATACATCTTTGTCACCGAGGAACCAAGGGCCTGGTGGTGAAGATGGATGATAAGACCAATCTCCGCTTTTGGGAGAACTTATTCCATGCGAGGAAGGAGCACGTGGTGTCGAACCCTGACGGGTTTCCTGAGGAGTGGAATTTTGCCCATAAGTTTTTTTTCTTTTTTTTTTTTAGAAAATGGTTGTTCGTTGCCCCTCCGGTGATCTGATCGTTCTGTTTTTTTTTACAGCCAAGAGGGAACCTCCTCCATTAGTTGCCGATATCCGTGAGTGGGTGAGTCGGGTTTTTCCCCATACGGTGGGGATTCGTGAATGGTCGTTGTTCCATGAGAGGTTCGGGAGCAAACCTTTCGTTGGTGACTCATCTCGTCATTCCCTCAGTCACTTTGATCTTTGTTCCATATTTTCCTGCTTCTTATATCCTTTTTGGGTCAAATTTCTCGCATTGGCAGGTCGGAGAGGAGCAAGGAGAGCAAGGGCACCTATTCCTGCTTTCCATAAGTCGAATTCTTCAGTCGGACCTGTACCAGGAGTGGTTGCAAGTAACTGCGTTCAGGCTCTGTCTACTTCACAAATCACGGCTACGCCCTAACCCGACCATTTGGCGATAAGCTCTGGTTCCCGCAGTTCATTTGGCAGATGAATCGTCTCGGGGCGATGGTGAAGAGGCTCCGTTAAAGAGGCGGAGGATGATGCCTGAGGGGATGCCCTCGATTGAAGGGGCTTCGAGGGGCGATCCCGTGTTAGTGGTGTCCGAACCTGACGGTGATGTTAGTTTGGGCGTAGAATCCGCATTCCTCTTGGGCGTAGAGACAGTGCCCGTTTTGGGCGTGGAGGAGATTACCATGGTAAGAGGACAGAGTTCAGAGGTCGTTGCAATCATTCCGAGCGGTCCATCGACATCTCAGTAGGCCCGTGCCCCCTCTTCGGCCAATGAGAGGGCGAAGGGCGTGATTATAGACGATTACGAATCCGGTTCAGATATGGATCCCAAGGACATGAGAATGTTTGAGGAAGGGTTTACAAGGGTCGAGGTGAGAGCGGAAGGTTCTTCCTATGTGCTCGAGATTCCATCGGATTATAACTTGTTGGAGGATATGGTGGACTTGGTCCCCCAATTCGACCTTTTGTGTTCCGCTGCCGAAAGCAGGCCTCTTCAGGGGATCATCGATGTTGGCCTATCATGAGGTGTAGTCGGGATGGCTTTGAGGGTGAGTTCCTTACTGTTTTCTTCGTTTCACGCCTTCCACTTTTGCTGGCCCTTTCTTTGTCCTCCTCTTTTTCCTCTTCAGACTTTTATCTTGGAGACCGAGAGTGCTCGTTAGGAGGAGAAGCAGGCTGCTTCCTTTCAGAAAATGGCTACCACCGGTATCATGACAAATGTCAAGATATGCATGCGCTGCTCAGGGCGGGCGGCATTCATCAACCCCTTAGGGGGGAGTTGGAGAGAAAAGATGAGGACCTGATGCGGTCCATCGGCAGATGCAGTGAGCTCGATGGGCATCTTAGGTCCAAAGAAAAAGAGCATGAGGTGGGCAAGGGGGTTGCGGTCGAATGTGTTGATCTCCAGGCGAAGGTGGTGGCCTTGCGAGTGGAGCTTGATCAAAGCGCCACTAGAGTCGCCGATCTAAGTGTAGAGTTGTCGGAGAAGGTGACTGAGGTATAAGGGAAGGTGACTGAGTTGGAGAGGGCTTAGGGCTCTCGAGTGGCGGCTTTGGCGAGGGCAGCAGAACTGGAAGATACTATTCGTATTCTCAGGTCTGAGCGATAAACTTAGAGGGAAATAGTTGCATTGAGGGAGGTGCGACTCGAGGAACAAATCAGTGGGCTTGAGAGCGATGTTTGGAACCTGGGTGATCAAATTATGGCTCTCGAGGCTGAACATGCATGATCGTTGGCTCAGACTCCTGCTCAAGCACCTGCCTCTGCTGTCGTTCCTCGCCATTTGTACGAGATGTGGATCCATGCTGAGGCTCTGCAGGATATATATCAGGACTTGTTGACGGCATCGGGTGTTTCCGAAGCAGTTTTTGAAGATGTTCGTGTTAAAGCGTGCGAGGCACGTCTTGCCTGCGGCTACGACCCTGCGATACCGGAGGCCGGTGGAGATGATGAGACCGGGGATAGGCCTACTTTTGATGATGACAGTACTGATGGAGGGGGCGATGGTGGAGGAGAAGCCGCTGGACCGGGCGGGGAGAAGGGTGATGACGTGGACGGAGACAGTGCTGAGTGAAGCTTTTGTGCTTAACCTTTCCTTCTGTACTAGGTTTTCTATATTTAGTTTTTGGTTGTTTTTTCTTTTGTTGGTGGGGGCTTCCTTTTGGGCCCTTTGTAAGATGCTAATTTTTCTTCGAATAAAATAGTTGATTTGTCTTTGGATTTCTTTCTGAAAAGATTTTTGGATTTTTTCGTGATGAGTCCCTGACTTTCAGTTGAGAATTCGAGCGAGGTCGAATTTCACTCGTTAATTCGAGCGAGGTCGTACTTTTGACTCGCGATTAACTCGAGCGAGGTCAAATTTTAACTTGTTAATTTGAGCGAGGTCGAACTTCACTTGTCATTGATTCGAGGGAGGTCGAATTTGACTTTTAATTGGTTCGAGGGAGGTCGAATTTGACTTTTCATTCATTCGAGCGAGGTCGAATTTGACTTTTAATTGGTTCGAGCAAGGTCGAATTGGACTTGTCATTGGTTCGAGAGAGGTTGAATTTGACTTTTAATTGGTTCGAGCAAGGTCGAATTTGACTTTTAATTGGTTCGAGCGAGGTCGAATTTGACTTGTCATTGATTCGAGCGAGGTCGAATTTGACTTTTAATTGGTTCGAGTGAGGTCGAATTTGGCTTGTCATTGATTCGAGTGAGGTTGAATTTGAATTTTAATTGGCGATGGTCGAGGTCCTCATGGGTGTGAATTCGAACGAGGTCGAATATAACCCATAGTGAGTTAGAGCAAGGTCGAATATTACTTTCAATTAGCGATGGCCGAGGGCCGCATGTGTGTGAATTTGAACGAGGTCGAATATAACCCATAGTGAGTTTGAGCGAGGTCGCATTTTACTTTCAATTGGCGATGGACGAGGGTCGCATGGGTGTGAATTCGAGCGAATTTGAATATAACCTGTAGGGAGTTCGAGTACATTTTCTGTGTTGGCTTGGTGTGAATTTGGAGTCACGTAAGAATATCGCATGCTGCCTCGCTTACTTTTTCGTTGGAGAATTTACATGTTGTTGCACGGTCTATGCATGTGTTGGGGGGAGTCCCAGTCTATCTAGTCCCTTTATTGCTCTGCCTGGATAGGTAGTTGATAGGCCGAGAACGTCTCACTCAAGCTTCGAGGAACCCCGATGTGCGCACGAGATTAGATTTGGCTGGTTGTGTCGTCGTAGGGTTGTTTTGGCGAGTGTGTGGGTGAGTTTCATGCACTTGTGTTCTGTCTGTGTATGTTGGACTCGTATGTTTTTCGGGTTGGTAACTCAGTCCTAGTCTATTCGGACTTTTTCTTTGTGGTTTGAGTATCAACTTATTGGGGGGACTTCACTCGACCATTGCCTGCATGATGATATCACGTGGAGCATTTTCTTAGCGGGCTACTTTGATGGCGTTTGTTCCCTGTTTGCCTATCCTGGAGGGTTCCCCTATTCCTGTCCTATTCTGAAAAGGAATAGCAAGTTAAATCTAAATGAGGCCGTTTGTTACCTCGGCTGATTGATTGATGAGTGGGAAGGAGCGGTCGTGTTCTCTTTGTAGGTCCCTGCTCCGCTACTTGGGTCTAGGAAGTCCCTTCGGCCCGGTTGGCGATGAACTGAGAGATGCACCGTGGAACAACTCGTCTACTCCATACTTGAGCGCTATCCCCTGATCTGATCTTGGCCTAGTGCTTAGCCTCTTCATCAGTCGAACCTGGGCACCTCATGGGCTGACGGATCACTTCGTCCATTAGGCTCTCTCGTTCGAGTCCCAGTTTGAATGAGTCCCAGGTGCACAAACATAACAGAAACGCAAGTTATGCCACAAACATACAAGCGGGGCAAGTTTATCATTTCAAAGAATTACACAACAGGTGCAATTCCATATTACAAGAGGGAACACAATGCGTGTAAGGTATAGACGGTATCTAGTATTAATATGGCAGTAGGATTGAGGTCGCGCGCGGTACACAATGGTCGTAGCCCTTATCTGATGACTTGCGCTCACAACGCAACAGAACTGCTACTACGGCACAACGTGATTTTTGTATATAAATCAAACATAACCCCGATTTCACACGAGGATCTGACCTTGGTTGGTTTAGTTTCAAGGTCTTGCCTGTAAGTTTCTCAAGTCTGCATGCAAAGTGAAAGGGTGAAACTACCACGAACGGGTAATAGAGCTAGGATCGAATTCAGATTTAAAGGAAACTAAGACTTTGGCTAGAAAATCCCCACAGACTGCACCAAATTGTTCGACCAAAAAGTTTTAAATCTTTTACGTAAATGAAAGTAAATAATGAGGTGGAAGGTAAATTCTGGCCAAAGATAATTAATTCTAGATCAAAGATTATTAGTGAGAATAGGTTAACATGGTTGACCCTAAAGGTCGGTTGAACCCCGATTGGGTTCCATGATACAAGAAGGGATATATAGTTTAGATAATATCAAATAGTAATGCATAGAAAAAGAAGGGAAAAGTTCACCAATCCATGGGCAAGATAGATCTTCATTTACTCAATAAAACAAATTTACAGATGAACACCAGGATTCTGGATTTTGTCTCCATCTCTCCGTAGGATCTCCGATCCTAAGATTTTTCTTTATGAATGATATGTATGTGTGCCAGAATCAATCCCCCACTTTCTCTCCCCCCCTCTCCCCCAGTTTTTATACAAAATATTTGCATCTACTCAGCGGTCCTTAACCAGAGTGCCTAAGTCCTTTGATCGTCCTTTAGAATAACCCTCTGAGATATTGAGGTGTTTAATTCGCCGTGCGGGTCTTCTAAATGTCTGACCTCAGCCATTTCCAAGATGCTCGCCGATGTATCATTTCGTACATGCAACTTTGATTCGTTCGACTCCTGGTCGTCTCTTCTTAGATAAACTTCTTCTTATCAGATTTTGATCCATACAAACTTCACTTGTGAAATTTTACTGTATTGTTGTGGTTGTTGTCACTGTCGGAGATAATGTTAAAATGAAACCTAGAACTTCATTAAATCAAGTTACTATATAGTTAGCATTATTATGTCAGAAAAAGAAAATAAGATTAACTACACCTATGTTTCTGGAGAGGATTAGAGTAGAACCTAAGTGGTGTGCAGGGTCCAGTTTGGGACTGAGACCAAATTCTATATCCGTCATACTTACGAAGATACTCCCCCGACCCTCTGTTTGATGCAGTTCGAATTTTATAGTTAAACTTCTTAATTTTGACAAAGAATTCGAACATAAATTTTTAAATTTTTTAGACATAATTTTCATATATTTAGAAACTACATGAATCATAATTAAAAAAATTAAAAAGACATATGACATACTTGTGCTCAAAGAAAATTTATTTCGCTCTTTATATTCGAATTGCATTAAACAAAATGTGATAAAGGGAGTATATGAAGTGATTTAGATACTCAATTCGTGTCAATGATACTCTTTTTGAAAGTGTATTCTAATAAAATTGACATATTTAAAAACTTTTAAATTATGACATTTCCCTTTACCCTTAAAAGCATACTTTACTAGAAATAACATCAAACCTATAATTAAATGTTACAAGATTCAAAAAATATTTTTTGTCATATATGATATACATATATCTTTAAGTGTCAAAAGTCCTTTTGTCACGACCCGATTTACCCTCCGAATAGTATCGTGACGGCACCTAGTCTCTACGACCAGGTAAGCCTGCTATTAAGAGAAAAATTAAAGTAAAACACAAGAAATAAAGTAAATAAGGGCAACCATATAAATAACATACTGGCCGCTCGACTCATACAAAAATACAATTCCCAATGACCCGGAATGTCACAAATAGTCACAAGCTTTTAACAACTACTGTAGCTCTAAACAAGTCGGGAAAATACATAGGAACAACTCTAAACGATAGAATAGAAGGGGACTCGGAGGATCCTGCGGACGCGGCAGAAATACCTTGCAGTCTCCTAGAATTAGCAGCAACAACTATCCACGAGGCTGATAGCTCGTACCTAGATCTGCACACGAAAAATATATGCAGGAAAGGGCATGAGTGGACCACATTTGGTACCCAGCATGTGCCAATCCTAACCCCAGTCAAGTAGTGACGAGGTCAGGTTAAGGCTCTACTGGATTTCTATATAAATCAATTTAAAAACAGCATAAAAGATAAGTAATGTCTGCAGTTTAAGAAAAACAATCTAAAGTTATACAGTAAAGAGAGTCCTCGGCTCAACACACTGTATCACAAGATGGAATCTACTGAGATACCGTCACGTAATTCCAAATGATTATTCAGTACAGGAGGATCTCGTGGAATACGTCTGTAGTCCCGAAATAAATATGCAGTACATGGGGATCTCCCGAAATACGTCCGTAGTCCCAATTTAAATATGCAGTACAGGGAGATCTCCCGGAATATGTCCGTAGTCCCAATTTATATATGCAGTACAGGGGGATCTCCCGGAATACATCTGTAGTCCCAATTTAAATATGCGATGCAAGATGAGATACCATCAATTTATACAGTTAATCTAATCACAGATAAGCAAAACAGTAACCTAACTAAGCATGGCGCACAGAGCATCAATTAGACAACTAGACACGTAGGCATGCCTTTCTAATCTAAACTAAGCAGTTTAACACGTAAATGTAATAGGAGAAAGACAATTTTATAAATTTTTGAAGGAAAATGGGATTTTTGCAATAATAGACCGTGTACGTACCCGTCACCTCAGGTACACGGCACCCACATAACCATAAAGTCCAAACAACCTAAAGGGAAGTCTCCAACACATAGTTAGGCAAGCCACTTACCTCGACTGCTCAATCAACTCAGAATCACGTTCTTGTCACGAGTATCCAACTCCTAATGGCTCGAATATATTCAAATAAATTACATAATGTAAATATCACTACAAGCAACTAATTCGACTAATCAATTCGAAGGTAAAGCGTGAAATTAGGAAAATTGCCCAAAAAGTTCCCCGGACCCATGTCTCGGAATCAGGTAAAAATCACAAATTCCGAACACCCATTCGCTCATGAGTCTAACCATACCAATTTTACTAAAATCCGATACCAAAATCTCGATCAAAACCCAAAAATTTGGGCTAGGAACTTTTCCCAAATTTTCACCCCAAATTTCGAAATTAGATGATAAAATTAAGCATAGATTTGTGGGAAATAGTCAAAACCGAGTATGAATCACTTAACCCAAACACCCAAGTGAAAAATCCCTCCAAGAATCGCCTAATCCCGATCTCTCAACTTCAATTTGTGAAAAAATGACTTAACCCTCGTTTTTGGGTGTTTTAAAATCTTCCCAGATGTGCCTTAATCGCGATCGCGGAAGGCCAAACGCGATCGCGAAGAACAAAAATATGCGCCTCACGATTTATACTACGCGAACGCATGCATCCCCTACGCGAACGCGATGCACTAACCCCTCAAACCTACGCAAATGCGACTGAGTTCACGCGACCGCGAAGAGTAAAAGCTCAACTCTACTGCTGCCTCACTCTTTCTACGCGAACGCGGCCTAGCCCACGCGAACGCGAAGACCAAGCTGCCTACCCTACGCGATCGCGTTCCATTCTATGTGATCGCAATGCATTAATTTGACTGGCCTCCAACTTACTCTACGCGATCACGTACTCCCTCACGCGGTCGTAATGAAGAAAATCTAGCTGCACTCACACCAACAAAACAACAAGCACCACAAGTCCAAAATGACCCGTTGAGCATCCGAAACACACTCGAGGGCTCCCGGACCTCAACCAAACCTACCAACCAGTCATCTAACATCATTAGGACTTAGTCGAGCTTTCAAACCACATCACATATCACCAAAAATACGAATTACACATGAATTCAAGCCTAAGAACTTAGCACATTTCCAACATCCACAAACGATGCCGAAACATGTCAAAACTAGTCCGAATGACCTCAAATTTGACACGCAGGTCACAAATGACATTACGGACCTACAGTCATTTTCGGAATTTCATTCCGAGCCCGATATCAAAATTTCACCTATCGGCCGAAATCGCCGAATTTCTAACTTTCGCCAATTCAAGCTTAAATCTACCACAGACCTCGAAAACATACTCCGGACGCGCTCCTAACCCCAAAATCACTCAACGGAGCTAACGGAGTCGACGAATTTCCATTCCGGATTCGCCTTCACATAGTTCCGTCTACGGTCCGATTTCTAAGGCTTAAACTCATAATTAGGGACTATGTGTCCCAAAACTCTCTGAATTCCATAACTAGACATTCCGGCAAGTCCCAATAACAGAAACAAACGTTGGAAAAGCAATTATTAGGGGCTGGGGGCTCAAACTCTCAAAATGACCGGCCAGGTCGTTACACCTTCTTTTTTTTTAATTCTAAATTCAATCGTGTACAACGTGTGGAAAAGATGAAGTAATAGTTGTTTGAAATTTCTAATGAACTGACGTTTAACGAGTATCCAATCTTTTATTATGCATTTATTAACGACATTTCAGTGTTATTGAAAATAAAATATAAGAAATTACTAACTGTTAAATACTTAAATCTTTAAATTACTTATGTGTTTAGGCTCATTGGAGAGTGTATAACTTTCTGCATGATTTAGTGAGAGATAAGCATTGATATCTTGTGTAAGCTGATAATCGCTAATAATTATTAATGATGCAACAGGCTTTAGATTTTCCAGGTGGGAAAATTCCATTAACATCACAGATGAAGTTTATTTCAGAGGCATCTGATATAAGATTGCCATGTTATCGAGTTCTAAATGATGATGGCTCTCTAATTTCCGATAGCATATATGAGCAGGTACCACAAAATTCTTGAAACCTTACTACTAGAATATATACTTAATTACTTAAAACTGAAACAAGTAAACTTCTATAACAGGTTAAATCATACGATTATATAAAAATTCATTTACACTGTAAATTTTATTAATTTGCGTATGTAATGGACATTAATTATATGTCAGGTAGGGGAAGAACTAGCTGTGAACATGTACACTGCTATGGTTACTCTTAAGACTATGGACACATTCCTTTTTGAAGCACAAAGGCAAGGCAGAATTTCCTTTTATATGACTTGTTGTGGTGAAGAAGCCATCAATATTGCATCTGCTGCTGCTCTATCTCCACATGACTTTGTATTACCTCAAGTAATTTCCCTCACTTTTATTGCACATATCGAACTTACCATATGATTGTACCAAGTTATATTATGAAAATTTTAACTTCAATTATGCAATCAAGATGTTGAGTTGTCCCACGTCGGAAGGATTTGAGGTCCTTGGTCTCTTTATATGGTTTTGGGCAATCCTCACCTCATAAATTAACTTTTGGAATTGAGTTAGATTCAAGGTCCATTTATCATGGTATCAGAGTCAGGCACATCCCAATTCTTGTTACCGATGTTGGGCCCTCATTTATTTGTCCACGCTCCAGTTTGCATGTCTGGGCGTGAGGGGGGTGTTGAGTTGTCTCACATCGGAGGGATTTGAGGTCCTTGGTCTCCTTATATAGTCTTGGGCAATCCTCACTTCATAAGCTAGCTTTTGAGGTTGAGTTAGGCCCAAGGTCCATTTATCATGGTATCAGAGTCAGGCTCATTCCAATTATTGTTACCGATATTGGCCCCCCATTTATTTGTCCCCGCTCCAGCTTGCAGGCCTGGGGCGTGAGGGGGGAGTGTTGAGATTTGAGGTCCTTGGTCTCCTTATATTGTCTTGGGCAATCCTCACCTAATAAGCTAGCTTTTGAGGTTGAGTTAGGCCCAAGGTCCATTTATCATGGTATCAGAGTCAGGTTCATCCCAATTATTGTTACCGATGTTGGACACCCATTTATTTGTCCACGCTCCAGTTTGCAGGTCTGGGTGTGAGGGGGTGTTGAGTTGTCCCACATCGAAAGAATTTGAGATACTTGGTCTACTTATATGATCTTGGACAATTCTCCCCTCATAAGCTAGCTTTTGGGATTGACTTATGTCCAAGATCCATTTATCACAAGAAACATGGAAATGTGAACCAAATGGATACATTGTTGTTGCAGTATCGAGAAGCAGGGGTCTTACTATGGCGTGGCTTCACCGTGCAAGAATGCACGAACCAATGTTTTGGGAATAAGGATGATAAAGGAAAAGGCAGACAAATGCCAGTACATTATGGTTCCAAGAAACACAATGTTATTACCATCTCTTCACCTTTGGCGTAAGATACATCTTAATTTAAATTCCTAAAATAGAAATCGCGATAATGTGCCTACTTACTCTATTTCCCTTTGCTCAGCACTCAGATATCTCAGGCTGCTGGTGTGGCTTATTCTCTGAAAATGGATAAAAGGGGCACATGCGCTGTTGTTTATACAGGAGATGGTGGAACCAGTGAGGTAAATATTGGAAATGAGAGCATTGAAATTAAACTTACTTTCTCACTAGAGATGAATGTTTATTTACTACAGTTAATATTTATCGGTGAAAAAAACATTAATGCAGGGAGATTTTCATGCTGGATTGAACTTTGCAGCAGTTATGGAAGCTCCTGTTATCTTCATATGCCGGAATAATGGATGGGCCATAAGCACTCCTGTATATGAACAGTTCCGAAGTAACATTCATTTCCTCTTCCCTTGAATTGTATTACCGCCTTATCTAAAAGTTTAAACTGTTAGAAAAGAATACACTTATGTTTACTTAATTATACTATTCCCTCCGTTCCAATTTATGTGAATATGTTTGACTGGGCACGCAGTTTAAGAAAAAATAAAGATTTTTGGAATTTGTTGTCCTAAACTTATAGAAGTCAACTGGAACGGAGTAAGTATTACTGAGTGAAAATAAAGCATAAAATTACCTGAATGATTTCTAAAGGGGAACTAAATCACATTTTTTGGGGACATGGGAATGTGATTAATCTATATTATTTATATCCTTAGGTTCTCTCCTTTTTCTTCTTGTGGCAGGTGATGGCATTGTGACAAAGGGACTAGGTTATGGAATAAGAAGTATTCGAGTAGATGGAAATGATGCTATTGCTGTTTATAGTGCTATTCATGCAGCTCGTAATATGACAATCAATGAGGATAGACCAATATTAGTTGAGGTGAAACTTGTGTATAATGTCATTGGCTTTTGAATGCATCATAATTATATGTGTTAGGGTTGTCCTGATCTTTTATCATATTTGGTTTTTCTATCTCTTGAAGGAAAGGATAACATATTTACCATAATTGGGTTTTCTTTCTTGTAAAAGGAAATTATAATTCTTCCATATTTGGCTAGTCTCTTTTTTTATAGGAAAAGGTTTTGACTTCTATAAGTTGAGGATCCTTCCTTCTCATTCAGTAGCATCCATAATGTAGCCATATAGGGTTTGAGAGTCATGTTTAGGGGGAGAACTTTACTGGACAAGTGTTAGTGTGTCACTTGTGTTTGACTCTTCGTGAGTTTGTTCTCTCGTTATTTTGTACTCTCTTTTATTACAGTGGATTGCGCATCTCCGCTATGGATGTAGGTCAATTGACCGAACCACGTCTTTTGTTGTCTAATTTATCATCGTTCAATTATTCTGCATGACACCTGATTTTTTCGGTACTAACAATATGTGCATTTGGTGAAAATGTTCAGGCAATGACTTATCGAGTAGGACACCATTCAACATCTGATGATTCCACGAGGTATAGGGCAACGAATGAAATAGAATACTGGAAAAGAGCCAGAAACCCCATTGCTAGATTCAGAAAATGGATTCAGAGAAATGGTTGGTGGAGTGATGACAAGGAATCTGAACTCTGCAGAAAAATCAAGAAACAGGTACAACATGGGCATAGCATCGATCTTGAAATATATTACTAGTAAAATATATCTAAATGTGAAATGAAATTTTACATCTTGATGCAGGTACTGCAAGCAATTCAAACAGCAGAGAAAATGGAAAAACCTCCATTGACAGAATTGTTTACAGATGTATATAATGAGATGCTACCCAACCTCCAAGAGCAAGAGAGGTCTCTAAGAGATACATTCAAGAAACACTCAATAGATGTATAGCTTTAACTGAAAGTATATATAGCTATGTTCTGAAAAATATTAACTTAATTAATCTATACTTTACTCTTATTCTTAATTAATGCAACTTCCCAAAATTACCAAAATGGTACAATCTCAAGAACCTTCTTTAAAACTCACAAAAATCCCAAATTATTATAATGAGCGCGCATGTATGAAGTGTATATTCCCAAATCAGACTTGATAGTTGTCAACTGGATTTTCATTTTCTGATTTTCAAGCATCATGTATGATTATCTTTTTTTTTTTTTAAAACATGTTATGACCTACTGAAGAAAAGAAAAAAGAATATAATTTAATTAGGTTCTTGGTGCTTAAATGATGATCAACTGGATATGTTTGGGAATAATGTAAATAGAAGAGTCACCCATTGGTTAAAGGAAGTTATTATCTTCCACTTTATAGAAAAGTCATTTTTAGGGGTGTTTGGATAAAGCTTATAAGCCGGTCAAATTGACTTATAAGTATTTTTTGACTTATTTACGCATTTAGTAAATACCCAAAGTGTTTATAAACTAAAATCAGACATAAGTCATAAGTTGGTCACCCTCAACTTATGAGTTTAATTTTCAGTGTATAAACACTTTTAGTTTGACCAACACTTTTACTAGTTTATCCTTAATAATATTTCTAATTCACAAAATAAATTTTCTGACTTTCTCTTCATTTTATATTCGTTTTTAATTCTTTTCTTTACAGAGAATTTTTTTAATTTATAATCTTTTATAAATATTTATTTAACGTTATTTTAGTCATTTTAACAAAAAATAGCTTATCAAAACTTTTTTATCAAATACATCAATTGCTTATTACCAATTTCAGCACTTCTATCCAAATACATAAATGCTTATTTTAAAAATAAGCTTCAACACTTAGAATTGGTTCAGAAAGATAGAAATGCATTGAGAAATTATGAGTTAATACCTCAAAAACCCCTAAACTATACCAATTTTGTAAGTTTCATACTTAAACTATAGAGGGTTAAGGAACCCCCTAAACTAGAGGTGTTAATCGGGCGGGCTGTTCCGGTCTGGACACGAAATAAAACAGCCCGTCCGATTATCGTTCCGGGCTGGTTAATGGGCTGGGATTCTGGGTTGTTAGCGGGCTGGGATCTTTTGGGTTTTGGTGGGCCCATCTGGGTTCAGGCTTAACGAGTCCGGACGGGCCGGGCTAATTTTTTTTTAAAGTATATTTTATTTTTCTTATTCAATGTTATTGATACTTAAGTGCTTGCAAACTTTTAAGGCTTAGAATTAAACTTTAAACTTTAACTTTAAATTCTAAATTTGAATTTTAAAATTTTAAAATTGAAATTTGAAAGTACGTGGCTACAAAAATTATTTAATAAGACCAATAGGCAATATGTAAGGATCAAACTCCGAAGGCTTTCGTTTTATATTTTCATTGAATAATAAATAGGCGTAATGACTTCCTGGCCACATAAACTTGTAGGGCTTTTAAAAGCCGATACATGAACTTTAAATTTTTCCAATTTAAACACTCGAACTCATGATTCCCTTAACTAATAAACACATTTGACCGTTGACCATGCCCATGTGGCAACAGTTGGTCCTAATCAGCCTATTGCGTGAGGAACACGATGCACAGGAGCATAAAAATCCTCTTCCCAACGCCCAACAGTTCAAAATGGATTGTATTTAAGTGGGTTCTTATTCATTCCTTGTAAAATATATTATTCCTCCATTATATCTGAAGCTCCATCCCTCCATTTTTCTAAACTCTGAAGCTCCTTTTAATTTTTTTTCTTTTTTCAGACCATGAAAATGATGCAAAGTCCCATATTTTGTCACTACAAAGCCGATAAATCCAGGTTTGGTTTTTATGGGGGCTCAAATTATGGTCGAAACATTTTTTGCAACTTTTTTAGGTGGTTGGACCCACCTCTTCTAATTTACTTTTATCATTTCCCCCCTCAGCATTTAGGTTCCTTACTCCATGCCAGATGCTGCTCAATTTTCCATGTAAATCAGCACGCAAATGGCATTGAGGATGAATCTCCTATCCAAATGAAATGTGGGAGATAGAACTAAAAACTGCTGATTTTCAAAGAATTTGTCATTGGTCTTGTGAAATTATCATGGGTGAGTGTATTTGATGTCTTATTGAACATATATGGTTCAAGTGTAGCTGGAAGCTTACCGCTATTCTATAAGATGTACACAAACAGAAGGATATGAAAGAAGACAATGTTCTTCTGTTCCACATGGATGGATTTATAATCAAAGGTGTAGGTTCATGAAATCCTATTTCAGTAAATCGGAGAAGTTGACTAGTGTCTTTCTAAAGCAGTATCAATGGCACAAAATGTCTACTCATCATCAGATGTGTAACAAATTAATTGGTCATTTGCTGACTGGACGGACACGTTTGTGTATGGGTATTACACGCGCGTAGGCTCAATTGTCAGATGTGTTTATTAGTAAAGGAAATCATGAGTACAAGTTGTCGCGCCCTCTTTTTCCTCGCGGAGTCCGGGTTTCGACATCTTTTGGGACAACTCATTTCCTTTTGGGAAGGGGTATGGAATTTGAAGAGTCGCCACCTAACGGATTTAAGGTGCGTTAGGGCACCTAATGCAAGTAACTCATAAACCGGTTTAAATTACCAAAGATTGGGTAAGGGCTCGAAATTACCTTGAGGGGAAGGTATTAGGCACCTCTCGAGGTCCACAACGGTGGGTCTCGGCCAAACTCATTTGTAGTGAATTAGTCATAAAGCAATACTCGGGGTAGCATTAGCGCAAAGGTCATCATATCTTCAGTGCAATACTCGGTAAACTTTTCCCAAAGAGGGGTCCTAGGTTTATTAGCCTATAGGATCACTTCAGTGCAATACTCGGTAAACTTTTCCCAAAGAGAGGTGTTACGCGTAGCATTAGCGCAAAGGTCATCATATCTTTTACTACCCAATTACCTTCCCCTTAATTATTACTTAAGCGATACTAATTGAATACATACTCTATGCGTGCATTACCCGCCCCTTTACCTATGGCCCTGGAGGTGTTTAGGACCTCTATTAATGTGGTTATAGACTCACCTATAGTGCTTAAAAGGAGAAAATCTAAGCGACAAACAAAACAGATAGGACTGTCATATAACAAAGCAATCAAAGGCTCACATTTACCTCCACAAATAAGCAAACAATTGCACGTCTCAAACAGAAATTTTAAACAATCTATAGCAGGATATCTAGGTGAGCACAAAAGCAGAATATGCAGCATTTGTTAAGGCGAGGCAGTGAACACCTAATCAATTTGCCTACTGATTTTTATGGCTTACTGAATTTGGGCAGTTTATAAGCAGTCACACAAACACAATTCAGAACTTTAATTGGAATCAATTCACAGAAAAGACATGGATCTAATTACACAGAAGTGGCCATACTAATTGAGGCCAATAGACAGGAAAGATAGAAGTTTAAACACGGAAGTAAACATGTTGATTAAAAGCAATAATCTGGAAAGATGAAAGTTTAAATACAGAAGTAAACATGTTAATTGAGATCAACAAACAAAAGAAGGCATGTATTTAACTACACAAAAATAGTCAGAGCAATAAATAGGAAAACACATAGGTATGGTTTCAATGCGTGTAAAGGGATATTAAGAGGGGAGACATACTAGTTAAAGACAGCAAACAAAAGGTGAAAATATGCAGAACTCAGTAGTCTAGCCTTGGATTTTATCCGACTAGACAATGTAGTAAACATAAGTAGCAGAAAAGGGAGAACAAAGTGTGTGTGTGTGCGAATTTCATTCTGAATTGTGTTCGTGTTTAGAAGAATCAGAGTGAGAGTTTATATAGCACTTAATAAAAGTAAAATAAATAAGGCAAAGATAACTCATAGTTCATAAACAGGGTAATCAAATAAATCAACCAGTTAATTGGGGGATTTAACCAATCAATTCATACAGAAAATATGGAAGAGACCCCCTAGAATATGGAGAGTCAATTAAAGGAATAAATTAGGGTTCCCGTAAGGTAAGAAATCAATCACATTACCATATAGGAGTCAATTAAACCCCCTAAATCAGACTAATAGTCTAATTAAGGCAAGTATTACTAATTAAAGTCACAAATAAGGAAATAGGTAAAACCACAGAGAAATACTGATTTTAACAGGAGAATATAATTCGAACCCTATATAAAATCAGCCAAAAATTTGATTGATAGAAATAAACACATAACGGGAAGAAGATTGAGGTAATTAGTGCAATAAACAACAATTAGTCAAACCAGTAAAGAATAATCGGATTTAAACACTTGAAAGTTAAAAATCCCTTTTGAAGAAACTTAGGACGAAACCCTAATTTCAGAAAAGCACTAGAATCAAGTAGCAATAAAGAAAACAAAAGATTTTTGAGGAAAATATCAAATAACACTTAAAACGTTTCAAGTTTTCAAAGATCTGAATAGACCCAAGTAGTCATAAGGCTAGGTTTTTTTTGAAAATGACAGAGGTGAATGGAAACTCGTTTAGAACCACAGATGTGAACCACAAATAAGAAGAAAATACTACTCACAAACTGAAATGGCCATAGACATGCCTGTGAAAAGGTTTTCAAACAAAACCAGGTTGAATCTCTTTGAGATTCTCTTAGAAATCGATGAAGTCGAACAACCAGAAGATGTAGAAGGCCGGAAAGGGCCGGAAAATACAGAGAATCCTCATGAACGGTGAGATTTTCCGGTGACATCGGCTAGTTTTTTAGGGAGCGTCTGAGAGAAAAAAGGGACGGGTTAGGGAAACGAAGACGGCGGGGGAACGGAAAATGAGGGGGTTTAGGGTTGGCTTTAGGTTAAAAAAGGAAGGAATTAATGTGGATCGTTGATCTCAGAGATCAACGGCCATGATTAGAGAAGGGTTTGGGTCGGGTAGATACAGAATTGGGCCTGGGGGCGAATTGGGCTAAGTTTTAAAATATTTGGGCTGGTATAATTGGTTATGTCTGAAAAATTAAAAGAATTAAAAGGGATATTTGTTAAATACTCAATTAATCAATAAAATAATTTGTAAAATTAATTAACAAATTATAAAAAATAATTTTCATGAATAAAATAATTTGAAATAATTACTCAACATTATAAAAATACAAAAAGCAATTTTCTGGTGAAATAATGTAATAATGCATACATGGACTATTATTGCAAAATTATTGCGAATATAACCCAAAAAAATATAAATGTGGTTATTTATGAAATAATTATAGCTTAGTATAAATATAAATAGTAAAATTAAGCCATAAAATTGCTATAAAGTCATTTGTGATGCAATTAATAATTATTTATATAATAAAAATACTAGGATAAATTAATAAAATCCTTAGAAAAAATGCAGAAATTATGAAAAAATATTAGCTGATGCTCATGTGCTATTTTGAAGATAGATATGCATTTTAAAAAATAGTATAGAGAAAAATTGGGTATCAACAGCTGCCCTTCTTCACCCGGGAAGGATGAAAGAGTTGTCGGGTAAAGATATGATGGCCAATTTTGACCGAGTAGGGTGATTTGAGAGACAAAGGCCGCACTCTGATTTCTGAGCTGCCTACATATCCCTGATTTTACAGGAATCAGGTCGTGTGTAGTTCTGGATTCATCGGCGGAATATACCGATGAAGTTATCACAAGAACGAACACAAGGTTTTGGAATAGGTGAAATGGTTACGGTGAGCGGTCAAGTTTGAGGTAGCGTGAAGGAACTGGAGTGGGATTATTCCTGTTGGGGTAATGGTTTCTTATCGAGTTACCTGCGACTAAAAGACGTGCTACAAGCATATATCTGTGCATAAATTTAAACATGATGCAAATTCCCTTCAGACCATGAGAATTGTCTTTGGACGGTTGAGGATGATGTCCATAGACCCTGATGTCCTGGGCCATGAATTGTTCAGTTAGGGATTCTCAGGCCATGAAATGTTGTTCTCGGGCCATGAAAATGCTGCCTCCGAACCATGATGCCTTTGAATAATGATATGCAAGTTTGAGAGATCCTCAGTCCATGGCATGGCATGGTGCCTTCCGGCTATGAGGATGATGCCTTCAAACTATGACGCCTTCGGACAAGTTGGCGATATTTCAGCCCATGAGGTGCAAAATATGATGCTAGAAGCAACAAGACAAGGCTTAGTCTTGTAGGAAGTTGAGGGCAAAGCTTAGCCCGAGAGAAGAAAATAGATAGTGCAAGGGAGACAGTGCTTAGTCTCGTTCGAGGTAACGGAAGTGCTTAGACTTATGCAAATAGAGAGGAAAGGCTTAGCCTCATGAAAAATTGGATGCAGGGCTTAGCCTCATGCAAGATTGAGACAGAGCTTAGTCTCATGCAGAATTCGGGACAGGGCTTAGTCCCATGCAAATTGAAGGCAGTGCTTAGCCTCATGCAAATGGAGAGTCAAGGCTTAGCCTCATGCAAAATTGGAGGCATGGCTTAGCCTCATGCAAGATTGAGACAGATTTTAGTCTCATGCAAATTGAAGGCAGTGCTTAGCCTTATGCAAATGGATAGGCAAGGCTTAGCCTCATGCATAATTAGAGGCAGGGCTTAGCCTCATGCAAGATTGAGACATAGCTTAGTCTCATGCAAATTGAAGGCAGTGCTTAGCCTTATGAAAATGGAGAGGCAAGGCTTAGTCTCATGCAAGATTCGGGACAGGGCTTAGTCCCATTCAAGGTTTGGACATGGCTTAATCCCATGCAAGGTGAAGGCAATGCTTAGCCTTATGCAGATAGAGAGGCAAGGCTTAGCCTCATGCAAGTTTGAGACAGAGCTTTGTCTCATGCAGATAAAAAGCAGTGCTTAGTCTTATGCGAATATGGAGGAAGGGCTTAGCCTCATACAAGATTTGGGACAGGGCTTAGTCCCAATGCAAATAGAACAGATAATAGATGACGGTAGAGTATTTCTTAGATGGAAATGGATTTAGTATATTTGTTGTTATGAAGATCGTGATCCCAAGGTGTGCATATTCCTTGTTCCTATATTCAAAGAAAAATCGTGAGTTCTGTAGGGGGGTCGATTCGTTCCTCTGTCGGCTTGCTTGATCTGTCGCTCTGTCTGAAGATCCTGTTCAAATTATCGGGGGCATCATTTGCTAAATAGAGTTTATTTCAAAAGCGGGCATGCCTAGCTTTCAAAGGTATAACAAAAATATAGTTTTAGAAATTGGTTAGATAAACCAGTGACTGTGACATGATCAGAGACATTGAGACTTCTTTTGCTGTAGAATTTTGAGGGTCCTCCTCAAAATTCTGCCCCAGTTTCTGATTGCGGGGAAATAGAAATTTTATTGAATTGTGACCGGAACCACATGGATGCCTACGTATCCCATTTTAAACGGGAATCAAGTCGAACGTAGTTCAATTTACATCATATGCGGAAAACATAAATAGTTTACACATAATATCGCTTGACTGCATCTGAATTGATCGTCTTTGGCCAGACTTCTCCATCCATTTCTGCGAGTATGAGGGATCCTCCTTTCAAAACTCTGTGAAGCATGTAAGGACCTTGCCAATTGGGAGAGAATTTTCCTTTGGCTTCATCTTGATGTGGGAAGATTTTCTTTAACACCAGCTGCCCCGGTGTGAACTGTCTCGGCTTAACTTTTTTGTTGAAGGCTTTGCACATCCTGTTCTGATAAAGTTGCCCGTGGTATACTGCGTTCATCCTCTTTCCTTCTATGAGAGCTAGCTGCTCATAACGACTCCTTATCCATTCTGTGTCACTGAGATCAGCTTCTTGTATGATTCTCAAGGAAGGAATTTCCACTTTGGCAGGAATAACAGCTTCAGTACCATAAACCATCAAATAGGGAGTTTCCCCGGTTGATGTGCGGACTGTGGTACGATATCCCAGTAAAGAAAATGGTATCTTCTCGTGCCATTTTTTATGATTTTCTATCATTTTCCTCAGTATCTTCTTGATATTCTTGTTGGCGGCTTGCACGGATCCATTCATTTGAGGTCTATATGCTGTGGAATTCTTGTGCTTGACTTTGAAAGTCTCACACATGGCTTTCATTATATCATTGTTGAGATTGGCAACATTTTCAATGATGATGGACTCTGGAACTCTGAACGAACAAACAATCCGATCACGAACAAAATCCGCGACGAACTTCTTAGTCACAGCTTTGTAAGATGTGGCTTCAACCCATTTGGTGAAGTAATCAATAGCTACCAAAATAAACCGATGCCCATTTGACGCGGTGGGCTCGATTGGACCAATGACATCCATTCCCCTAGCGGTGAAGGGCCAAGGTGAGCTTGTTGCATTAAGCTCATTTGGTGGTACTTTTATCATATTTGCATGTACTTGACATTGGTAGAACTTTTAAACATACCGGATGCAATTTGTTTCCATGGTAATCCAGAAATAACCGGCCCTAAGTATTTTCTTGTCTAGGACAAATCCGTTCATATGCGGTCCGCAGGTTCCGGCATGTATTTCCTCAAGCAACTTAGAAGCTTCCTCTGCGTCAACACACCTCAATAGTCCTAGATCAGGCGTTCTTCTATATAGGGTTCCTCCATTGTGGAAGAAGTGATTGGACAATCTCCGAAGCGTGCGTTTCTTAGTATGGTTCGCATGCTCCGGGTATTCTCCTTTTGCCAAATACTCTTTGATGTCGTGGAACCAAGGCTTCCCATCTGTTTCGTCTAAAAAGTGGGCACAATATGCTGACTGGTTATGGATCCTTACCGAAATAGGATTGATAAAGTTCTTGTCTGGATGTTGTATCATTGATGACAAAGTGGCTAATGCATCGGCAAACTCATTTTGAATTCTGGGAACATGTCGAAACTCTATTTTTGTGAACCTTTTCTTCAATTCCTGCACATGGTGCAGATATGGCAATATCTTGGAATTCTTGGTAACCCATTCTCCTTGTACTTGGTGCTCAAGTAGATCTGAATTGCCGATTAACAGTAGTTCCCGAATGCTGATGTCAACAGCCAAGTTGAGTCCTAATATGCAAGCTTCGTATTCTGCCATGTTGTTGGTGCAAGGGAATCTGTGTTTCACAGATACCGGATAATGTTGACCAGTTTCCAATACCAAGACAACTCCAATGTCGAATCCTTTGAAATTTTCTGCTCCGTCAACAAACATTCTCCAACCGTCGTAGGACTCAGCAATGTCTTCTACTACGAATAGCACCTCTTCATCGGGAAATTACATTTTCAAGGGTTCGTATCCTCCTTCTACAGGGTTTTCAGCAAGATGATTCGCCAGTGTCTGTCCCTTGATTGCTTTCTGATTTACATAGACAATGTCGAATTCGCTCAACAGGATTTGCCATTTAGCCAGCTTTCCGGTGGGCATGGGTTTCTGAAAGATATCTTTCAAAGGATCCATTCTCGATATGAGATATGTTGTATAAGCACAGAAGTAATGCCTCAGCTTCTGAGCTATCCAGATCAGAGCGCAACAGGTACATTCCAGTAGAGAGTATCGCGCTTCATAGGGGGTAAACTTCTTACTCATGTAATAGATGGCCTGTTCTTTTCTCCCTATCTCGTCGTGGTGCCCTAGAACGCAGCTGAAAGCTCCATCTAGTACTGCAAGGTAGAGTAGCAATGGTCTACCTGACTCTGGCGGAACCAAGACTGATGGTGTTGATAAGTACTCCTTGATTTTGTCAAAATCCTTTTGACAATCTTCATTACAACTAGTCGTTGCGTCCTTCTTCAACATCTTGAAAATTGGCTCACATATAACTGTGGATTGGCCGATGAAACGACTGATGTAGTTGAGGCGTCCCAGGAAACTCATTACATCCTTTTTACTCTTTGGCGGTGGTAACTCCTGGATAGCTTTGACTTTTGACGTATCTAATTCTATCCCCCAACATTTGACAATGAATCCCAATAACTTTCCGGCGGGAACCCCAAATGCACACTTTGCGGGGTTTAATTTCAGGTTGTACTTCTGTAGTCTGTCGAAGAATTTCCTCAAGTCTGCTATATGATCTGTGGCCTTCTTGGATTTAATGATGACATCGTCCACATACACCTCAATCTCCTTATGTATCATGTCATGAAAGATAGTAGTCATGGCCCTCATGTAGGTGGCCCCAGCGTTCTTTAGGCCAAGCGACACCATCTTATAGCAGTACACCCTCCCCCCCCCATGGTGTAATGAAAATTGTTTTCTCAGCGTCCTCTTCGTCCATCTAGATCTGCTGGTAACCGGAGAAACAATCTACAAAGGACTGGAGTTCATGCTTAGCACAATTGTCGATTAAGATGTGTATGTTTGGAAGCAGGAAATCATCCTTTGGGCTGGCTCTGTTGAGATCCCGATAAATGACACAAACTCTAACCTTCCCATCCTTCTTCGGAACTGGCACGATGTTGGCTAACCATGTGGGATATTCAACTACCCTGAGGACCTTAGCCTTGATTTTCTTGGTAACCTCCTCTTTGATTTTCAGGCTCATATCAAGCTTTAATTTCCTGAGTTTCTGCTTTACTGTGGACACATCGGGTTTGTGGGAAATTTGTGGGCCACAATGGATGTACTTAATCCGGTCATATTGTCGGACCATGCAATGACGTCCTCATACTCTTTCAAGAACTGAGTGCACTCTTCTTTCTCTGACGACGACAAGTGAATGTTGATGCGGGTCTCCTTGACGGTTTCAGAAGCTCCCTAACATTTATCTCAGTTTCATCCAGTTTGGACTTGGGCTCGTTCTCAAAATCCTCTACTTCTCTGACGATTTCCTCGGGTATGACATCCTCTTCTTATGAATCACTATCCTTTTGTTGTGTTGCCTCATTACATCTCACAGTTGTCGGTTCATCAAGATAGGAAATAGTAATGTTGTATGGATAAAGATATGGAAAAGTGGTAATAATAAACATTGATTCATTGAAAGTGTCAAACAAATGCAATTTTCAATAATTTAAACAATGTTTTGGAACATCGAAAATATTATTTAAAACAAAATGCTAAAAGGGAAATCATTTTTTCTTAGAAAGCAAATTAAATAATGTTGTTCAGCCTTGCTACCCCGGGACTCGTCGGGCCCTGGATGGTCTGACAGTCCAATTCTTGAGGGATGTTCCTCTCTCCACAGCTCGGATGGTAGGGCCTTCCTCCTCCTCCTCCTCAATAATTACGCAATAGTCCATATCATCATCTTCCAGAAACAGGTTCCTCAAGGCTGCTAATGCTTCTTCCTCCTCTGATCCCCATATAATGTCGGTCTGATGGAAAGTCTGACTCAGGTGTTGCACAGGCTGCTCGAATGGATAGTACGGACCACGCCATGGTGGTGACCAATTGTGAAATTCCTGCCAAGTGTACTGATATCCTATCCCAAAAGTGGTACCATGGTGCTTTGGTTGTATCGGCTTGGAGATGCCCTAAAGATTTTTACCAAGCCCCTTGACAGGCTCATACCCTCTCCGTGATAGCATGCTTGCTATCTACTAATCCACCACTTATCTTTCTTGATCGCGTTCACCCGCTCGATACGATGGAAGGTTTCTCCACCTAGATTTCTTCTATTTTCAATCACCGGGATGGTCTGGCTAGTGTAAATGGGGTTGCTCCCATCTCCATGAATAATTACTTCCTGGTGGTTCCACTAAAACTTCACAGCCTGATGTAAGGTTGATGCTACAGCCCCAGCAGCATGTATCCATGGTCGTCCCAGCAACAGATTGTAGGATGCAAATATATCTAGTCTCTCCATCGAACCATGTAAGCCCCATCTGTAGACAGATATTAGTCTCTCCAGTGGTAGCTCTCTAAGACCCTAATGCTTTTGCATTCATAGTTCCTTCCCGTATCTCATGCAAGCCTTTTCCCAGCCTCTTCAGTGTTGTTAATGGGCAAATGTTGAGACTGGATCCTCTGTCGATCAGAACTCTGGCAATGAACTTGTCTTCACATTGCACTGTAATGTGCAGTTCCTTGTTGTGATTCAAACCTTCAGGTGGTAGCTCGTCCTCGTGAAAGGTGATTATATGGCTCTCCAGTACCTGTCCTACCATATTGGCCATTTCTCCACCAGTGATGTTGTTGGGTACATATGCTTTACTCAACACCTTTAAGAGAGCATTCCTGTGTGCCTCTGAATTTTGTAGCAGCGACAGGATAGATATCTGAGCGGGAGTCTTGTTCAAATGATCAACAACAGAATACTCTCTCGCTTGTACTTTCCTCCAAAGGTCATCTGGACCGGTTTCAATAATGGGCGGTTTGCTAGAACCTTGCTTACTGGTTTCTCCTAACTGTTCAAGTGTATAAACCCTTCCTTTTCTGGTCATCCCTTGTGCAGCGCCGGATTCTTCTGTCTTTGACTTTCCCTTTCTTCTAGCCTCGGCCACATAATCCCAAGGTACAACATTGGAACTGAAGGGTGGTGCGGATGCCACCATCACTGTGAAAGGCGTGGCTACTTCCACCTCAAATGGAATAGGTGCATCTGTAGGTGGTGCTACCTCAACTTCAAATGGAACTGACGGGGTTACCTCAACCTCAACTGACGGCTGTATCTGCACTATAATAGGATTGAGTGTGACTGCGGGTTTCTTAGGATCGTCACCCTCTTTGATAATTACAATTGATCCCTCAGGATCCCATTCCTCATCGGTCTCTATCACATTAATACCTTCGCCCCTATGATCTGGGAGGGGGTTGTTGTTGACGTTAGGTGTATCTTCCTTTGCCTGGATGACCTTATTATCAATCAAGGTCTGGATCTTATCCTTCAGTGTCTAGCACTCGTCAATGGTGTGCCCTTTCATACCAGAATGATATGCATAGGTTTTATTTGGGTTGACCCATTGGGATGAATTATCCGTGGACACGGCAGGGATAGGGATGACGTAACCAGCAGCCTTCAACCTCTCATACATCTGTTCAATGGTTCAGCAACGGCGGTGTATTTTTTGGGTGGTTTGCGGTCAAAGTTAGGCCGGGGTCTTGGGTAGTTTGGACGAGTTGGAGGTGACTGAAAGTAAGATGGTTGGGAATTATATGTATGGTAATCAGTGGCTGGTTGGGAATATCTAGGAAGTGATGATTGATATGTGGGTGGAGGTGTTTGGTATGCGAGTAGAAAGGTCTAATATACAAATGGAGTTTTTGGGTCCTTGGGCAACCATTACTGTTCCCACGTTCTTCTTCTTTGATATACCCCCTAATTGTAATGCTTTATTTGTGGCCTACGGTGCCTCGAATTTTGTCACCATACCACTCTTAATGCCCTCTTAAATCATTTCCCCGAGTTTGATGATGTCGGAGAACTTATGATTTTCAATAACCATCAATATTTCATAGTATTGGGGATCCTGTTCCCTGACAAAGAACTTGTTCATCTGTTCCTCGTCCAACGTCGGTCTAACCTTGGTTGCTTCTGACCTCCAACGAGTAGCATACTCGCGGAAGGTCTCAGTTGGATTTTTCTTTAAGTTCTGGATGTAGAAGACATCCGACGCATTCTCTGTATTAAACCTGAACCTGTCCATGAATTCGGACGCCATGCTCACCCAGTTGGCCCATTTCTTAGGATTCTGGCCGATATACCAGCACAAGGCATCTCCTGTAATACTCCTCATGAAGAGTTTCATTCGGATCCTTTCATCCTTTCCGCCCCCTACGAGTTTGTCACAATAGGTTCTCAGATGAACCTTGGGATCACCTATTCCGTCAAACATTTCGAACTTGGGAGATTTGTGTCCCTCCGGCAGTTCCACATCTGGTTGTATGCATAGATCTTCGTAGTTCAGACCTTCTATCCCTTTACCTCCTTCGATGTCGTGAACCCAACTTGTCAATTTCTTGAGCTCCTCAGCCTTGTTTTTAATGAGCATGTCCTTTTTAGTAGATTTTGGTGTATAGGATATGGGTTGAGTGGAGTGAGGTAGAGTTTCCACATATATGGGGTTGTTTTGGTGACCGGGAGTTTGGGTATAATGATGACCATTGGTGGAATTCTGGGGTTGGGGAATAATTTGTAGGGTATTTTGTGGAGTATGGTAGGTAGTCTACTGATATTATGTAGGGATAGTTTGATTCTGTGGTGCGGTTGTATAATGGTCAGGTGCGGGAGGATTATGTGGGCGCTGGTTGGGTGTGTTTTGATGTGATACGGGATTCTGGGTGTTTGGGTGGTTGACGTCTGGGATATTGAGTGTGAGGGAGAGGTTTTCTAAGCCTGGAGTTCTAATATTCTTTGCTCAAGTTATGAGACCACATCATTTGAGGCCTGAGTACCCCAACCATCGGAAGCATCCGTATGTTCAATATGTGTATTGTTGTCTTTTCTGGTGCTGTTCAAGTCATCTATTTTTGCTTTTCCTTTGCCTATTGGTGGACTAGGAGGAGAAGAAGGTGGAGGGCCCCTGGATCTTGTGTGATAAGTTGATGATGCCAGTATGCGCGAACCAACCTTTGGGGAATGGGAAATAATCAAAAGAAAGAAAGAAAAACAAAAAGGTATCAAGTCAGTAAGAGTTACGAGGAAGAATATTTGCGGTATTTAAACACATATTGTGGGAATGTAAATTAGTGTCCTAATTTGGGAACCTCGTTGTGCCCGACGTAGGCCTATCGACAAGTTATTTGGAGAACTTAAATGCCAATAATTGCCTCATTTCATTAATATTGAAATAGATGAATCCAACACGACACTAAGATAATAAAAGACAAGTCACTATTGGCACTTGGATTTATTACATTTAGGAAAAGCAAATAAACCTAATCTACTTGGTCCTAGAAGGACCCTCCCCAGGCTTGATCTTTCTGACTCCTTCGACCAGGTTCCCTAGTTCGTGCAAACCCAATAGTAGGTAGACTCTTGCTAGATGTCCTACCTCGCTTCTTTCAGCATTTTGGCAGTCGGCGACTCTCTTTTTTATCTTCCCCTCCATCTCCATCAAACATTGCTCCAGATATTCTAATCTTTCATTGGATGTGATAGCCATCTCCCTCCATTCATTGATCAGTCCCATGTTTGTCTCGTGTATCTCCTGATGTTCAGCCTCGGATTCATGAACCTCTTGCGCAATTCGTTGTATTTTACTTGGATCTCAGCATCTTCATCTATGACCCTGTTTCCTCGACCGATTCCTGGCTCCACTACCCCGACTAAGATGTCCTCTAACCATGCCGGGTAAAAGGGTGCATATCCCGCATGGTACATGTCCGGCTCGATAGTGTCCTTCTCTAAAATGATCTTTGGGTGCAACATATGCTGAGCCTGACACCTATAAGGGACGTCGTCATCCTGAAAATCTGCTCGAAAATGACTCAACTTCGCTACCCGTGGTACGACCTGCTTCCTGCCTGCTTGTCTCATAACCTTGATGGTAACATAAGGGTATATCCCCCTTAACCCGATCAACACTAAGTGAGGAGCGTCGCTAGACCTGATGATGAACTCGTCAGTAGGGAACCATTAAAACATCCACTCGATATGATCCTCAGTCAAATTGTCGAAGAACTCCACCCATTCTTTAGCACTTTCTGGTTGAGCAAACTTGTCTAGGATATAAGTCATCATCTTAGGGTGATGGAAGGCTATGTGATCATTCCACGCCCTTCATGGAAACTCCTGACAATATTGACCATTTTGGAGATGCTATAATAACCACAACTGCACCAACATAATGCAACCCTCGAAATGCTTGAACCCCTTCTGGCAGCGGTCTAAATCCCGATAAATGTCAGCTATAGTCATAGGGACTATGGTGTATGTTTGTCCCTTGATTCCTTCCATTAGAGTTTTGGCTACCATAGCCAATCTGGTGTGAATTATGTCCCCTTTCATTGGGAACACTATCATGCCCAAGAAGCAAACAACGAACACAAAAACTCTGCGGTGAATGTGACCCAAGGAAGAGATAGAGAAATCATCATGAAACATACAGTAGGACTTGCTATGACCGTATCTCTCGTACAAATAGTCAAAGGGTATATAATTTCTTTAAGCACTCCAAATATGCGTTCTTTTTCAAACCCATCACCTTTAGAAACCCCTTACCAGTGCGATTTTCCGGCACCAATAGACCAGGGTTGTCCCAAGGTATCCCAGCAAATCCCCCTATTTCTTCTAGGAACAGGGTCATTTCTATGTTCCCAAAGCGAAACACAGACCTTTCACTATCCCAGAACATAGTTGCAGCTTCAATCAGCATGTTGTTTGGATGGATGTCTAACAGAGAAGGTAAATTTACCAGGACTTTTCTCACACGTTTCTTGTCACTTGAGGAAAGATCTTCCCACCAATCCAGTAGCAGTGGTGGTATATTGCACACCATACCGAACCTGGGGACCTCATGCCTCATTTTCTGCAAAACAAAGAAGGTTAGGCCCTTTTCCCCTTACTGATTTGACTATTTATACATCCATGATTAGCATATTGGCATCTAGTTCTCCAAAATTAATGCACAAAACGTGGTTGCGTCCATTGGGATTATGGAAACCCCGGTGGACTTTTGGATAAGGTTTGTCTTAAGGGGTTATCATGTGGTGAACATATTAACCCGGCTAAGTTTGACCATGATGCATGTACATTTATAATCAGAGTAAGGTTGTTATAGAGGTCTATACTGGTACCCGCAAGCGAACAACTTGAGGGGGAAAGGCACGGAACCGTCGATTGCACTGTTGATCGACTAGTTTTACTGCAAATAAGCCTTTCCAAATTTAAAGGGTGATATATAGGAAGAGCGCAACCACTCATCAAGCGTTGTCATATGATTGATTACGCACGAGTGGAATATGATGTTGAGCATGATTTATGCAACAGTAAATAGCATGTTGTCACGTATTTGCACGTTAGGAAAATTATAAATGTGGTATTTAATAATTAAAAGACAGTTAAAAAAGAAAACAAAGAGACAAGTCAGTTTCGTAGTGAAGGAAATCATAAATACTTGAAAATAAATAATTAAGTTCACATAAAGGGAAAGGGAAAGGGTGTACATGTATCAGCAGAATAAAGCATGCTTAGACTAATTCACATAAACAAGTTTGTCATGGTAAGAGCCTAAAGATCCCCAACAGAGTCGACATGTTGTCGTACCCCCTTTTTCCTCGCGGAGTACGGGTTTCGACATGTTTTGCGACAACTCATTTCCTTTTGGGAAGGGGTATGGAATTTGAAGAGTCGCCACCTAACGGATTTAAGGTGCGTTAGGGCACCTAATGCAAGTAACTCATAAACTGATATACATTACAATAGATTGGGTAAAGGCTTGAAATTACCTTGAGGGGAAGGTGTTAGGCACCCCTCGACGTCCACAACAGTGGGTCCCGGCCAAACTCATTTTTAGTGAATTATTCATAAAGCAATTTAAACAAGTAAGGATCCTTTTAAAACGGGAATAAAAGGGGTCCTAGGTTTATTAGCCTATAGGATCACTTCTGTGCAATCGGTAAACTTTCCCCAAATAGAGGTGATACGGTAGCATTAGTGCACAAGTCATCATATCCTTTACTGCCCAATTACCCTCCCCTTAATTATTACTTAAGCGATTCTAATTGAATACGTACTTTATGCGTATATTACCCGCCCATTTACCTATGGCATTGGAGGTGTTTAGGACCTCTATTAAGGTGGTTCTATACTCACCTATAGTTCTTAAAAGGAGAAAATCTAAGCGACAAACAAAACAGATAGGACTGTCATATAACAAAGCAGTCAAAGGCTCACATTTACTTCCACAAATAAGCAAACAATTGCACGTCTCAAACAGCAATTTTAAACAATCTATAGCAGGATATAGAGGTGAGCACAAAAGCAGAATATGCAGCATTTGTTAAGGCGAGGCAGTGAACACCTAATCAATTTGCCTACTGATTTTTATAGCTTATTGAATCTGGGTAGTTTATAAGCAGTCACACAAACACAATTCAGAACTTTAGAATTTTAGTTGTCCTACAGGCTTGCCCAAATGTGGATCAGCAGTATCCTCTAAACATGTCATCTAAACATTAATCAGGACCATAACTCTAAACAAGTGATTGATTTTAAACAGGCAGTTTTTATCCGTTTAGACCTACGCTCTCTATGTGTTGAGGATGATCACAAGCATAAACACAGAAATTGATTTTACGTATTTATCTCTATAAGCATGATACTAAGTATTGAGTTGTTTTTATACTTATAGGCATGTTGGTTAGATGACGAAATGGATTTTTAATATGTTTTTACCTATAAGCATGATATCTAAGCGAAAATGGCCTAGAAACAGGATTTCTAATTCACCTATGAGAATGCAGGATTTTTTAAGAATAAAAAGTAGAAATTTATGACAAATAACGAGATGAGTCCTATAAACATGATTTCTAATGCACATAACAGTCGTATAGGCATGATTTCTAATGCATGTAGATAATCATAACAACCTATGGGCATGATTTCTACCTGATCCCCACAAAATATATAAAAAGTCCCTCCCAGTTTTACTAATATCCCCAATATCTATTTTTTACAAGAATTATTATTACAGACCAAGTGTAAATAAATTACAAAATGAAATTACTACACTATAGGGTGCCTGGGAAGGCCCAAAATAAAACCTGGAAAACCAGACCTTCAACTAAGTCTGAAATGCCAGTATCTCATAGTACCAAAATGGTATCCTGGTAGGTCAAAGTTCCCAAGGGCCTCAAGGACCCCGGGCAACGCTCACACCAGGAACCCTTTGAAGAAATAGTTTTGTGCTTAAGTGTGGAAAAGTCGGACCCAGTGTGTCAGAGTTCGGAGGAGTCTCATGGACTCCTAGGAAGTGATCACACTAGAATGACATGACCCTATATATTCTAAGAGTAGGAGTTGAAAAATAATGCTTGAAAAATAGGAATAGTTTTAAGAAAATGGTTTAGAAGTAAACCAGGAGTAAACAGAACCATTGCAGCACTCTGAGTCCAAACAAAGACTTCCAGTAATCAGACAAGGGATAAAAACAGGATCACAACCATTTCAAGCAAAGCTTTACATTGCCTAGATTTAACTTAGTTCATTAATTAACACTAAGTGGGGCACATAGCATGCTGGGAGCAGAATAATAAACAGACAACTATTCCAAGAAGGGTAGTAGGGGTTAGGAACATAGAAGTCCCGATGCAGGAACACATAGAACTGGTCAAGAGTGATATCATGCTAGTTAACACAAAGCAGGTTGACATATTGTAACAGCCAAATTCCACAACACCCAACAGGGATAGACATATTGATCAAAAGCCAAAACAGGAAGCACATAAGTTTAAATAACCAGATTACACAACACTGGATAGGACATAGCAACAGAAGTAATCATGCTGACTTAAAGCAATAGACAGGAAAGACATAGAAGTCTGGCTTCATGGAAGTACTTAGGCTAACTAAGGTCAACAAATAGGAAAGACATAGGTAGTCATACAAATTGGAATCAATTCACAGAAAAGACATGGATCTAATTACACAGAAGTGGCCATACTAATTGAGGCCAATAAACAGGAAAGATAGAAGTTTAAACACGGAAGTGAACATGCTGATTAAAAGCAATAATCTGGAAAGATGGAAGTTTAAATACAGAAGTAAACATGTTAATTGAGACCAACAAACAAAAGAAGGCATGGATTTAACTACACAGAAATAGTCAGAGCAATGAACAGGAAAAGACATAGGTATGGTTTCAATGCGTGTAAAGGGATATTAAGAGGCGAGACATACCAGTTAAAGACACCAAATAGAAGGTGAAAGTATGCAGAACTCAGTGGTCTAGCCTTGGCTTTCAGCCGGCTAGACTTGGCTTGCAGAACTCAGTGGTCTAGCCTTGGCTTGCAGAACTCAGTGGTCTAGCCTTGGCTTTCAGCCGGCTAGACAATGTAGTAAACACAAGTAGCAGAAAGGGGAGAGCAAAGTGTGTGTGTGTGTGCGAATTTCTTTCTGAATTGTGTTTGTGTTTAGAAGAATCAGAGTGAGAGTTTATATAGCACTTAATAAAAGTAAAATAAATAAGGCAAAGATAACTCAGAGTTCATAAACAGGGTAATCAAATAAATCAACCAGTTAATTGGGGAATTTAACCAATCAATTCCTACAGAAAATCTGGGAGAGACCCCCTATAATAGGAGAGTCAATTAACGATATAAATTAGGGTTCAGATAAGGTAAGAAATCAATCACATACCATATAGGAGTCAATTAAACTCCCTAAATCAGACTAATAGTCTAATTAAGTCAAGTATTACTAATTAAAGTCACAAATAAGGAAATAGGTAAAACCACAGAGAAATACTAATTTTAACAGGAAAATATAATTCGAAGCCTAAATAAAATCAGCCAAAATATTTGATTGACAAAAATAAACACATTACGGGAAGAAGATTGAGGTAATTAGTGCAATAAATAACAATTAGTCAAACTAGTAAAGAATAGTCGGATTTAAACACTTGAAGTTAAAAAACCCTTTTGAAGAAACTTCGGACGAAACCCTAATTTCAGAAAAGCACTGGAATCAAGTAGCAATAATGAAAACATAAGATTTTTTAGGAAAAATATCAAATAACACTTAAAACGTTTCAAGTTTTCAAAGATCTTAACAGACCCAAGTAGTCATACAACTAGGTTTTTTTGAAATGACAGAGGTGAATGGAAACTCGTTTAAAACCATAGATGAGAACCACAAATAAGAAGAAAATACTACTCACAAACGAAAATAGCCATAACCAGGCCTGTGAAAAGGTTTTCGAACAAAACCAGGTTGATTCTCTTTGAGGTTCTCTTAGAAATCGATGAAGTCGAACAACCAGAAGATGTAGAAGGTCGGCAATGGCCGAAAAATACAGAGAAACCTCATGAATGGTGAGATTTTCCGGTGACGGCGGCTAGTTTTTTAGGGAGCGTCTCAGATAGAATGGGAAGAGTTAGGGAAACGAAGATGGTGCGGGAAGGGAAAATAAGGGGGTTTAGGGTTGGCTTTAGGTTAAAAAGGAAGGAATTGATGTGGACTGTGGATCTCAGAGATCAACGGCCATGATTAGAGAAGGGTTTGGGTCGGGTAGATAAATAATTGGGTCTGGGGGAGAATCGGGCTAAGTTTTAAATATTTGGGCTGGTATAATTGGTTAGGTCCGAAAAAATTAAAAGAATTAAAAGGGCTATTTGTTAAATACCCAATTAATCAATAAAATAATTTGTAAAAATAATTAACAAATTATAAAAAATGATTTTCATGCATAAAATGATTTAAAATAGTTAGTCAACATTATAAAAATATAAAAAGCTATTTTCTGGTGAAATAATGTAATAATGCGTACATGGGCTATTATTGTAAAGTTATTGTGATTATAATCCTTATAATGTGGCTATTTATGAAATAATTAAAGCTTAGTATAAATATAAATAGTAAAATTAAGTCATAAAATTGTTATAAAGTCATTTGTGATGCAATTAGTAATTATTTATATAATAAAAATACTAGGATAAATTAATAAAATCCTTAGAAAAATTGCAGAAATTATGGAAAAATATTAGCTGATGCTCATGTACTATTTTGAAGATAGATATGCATTTTAAAAAATAGTATAGGAAAAAATTGGGTATCAACACAAGTGTTCAAATGGATAAGCTTAAAGTTCATGTATCGGCTTTTAAAAGCCCTACAAGTTTAAGTGGCCAGGAAGCCATTACGCCTAATAAATAATACTTCAAATTAAGTTGCAAGTTCTTTTTTGATTTTTTGATTTTTCAACATGCAAATTAAAAGTTTACAATAATTATAAAAAATAAGAAAGAGTATATCACATGCTTTGCATCATTTTTATAAGTTCATCCATGTCAACATGAGGTTCTTGGTTTCCATCATTGCTTAAATCGGAACCATAAATCATTATATCTCAAATATCTTGGTCCTCCCCTTCATCTACCTCTTCAGGCTCTTGATTTCGCCTTTCTGATCTTATTCAATCTCTAAAGCACACTAGAATTTTTAAAATGTTGCGGCCTAATAAATGACGGATATCTCCTAGTTGCTGCCTTGCTTGGCTAAATGCACTCTCAGATGCGACTGTTGAAATCGGCACATTTACCACGTCTCGAGTCATAGCCGAAAGAACAGGAAATTGATTTGAGTTGCTCCTCCACCAACCCAACGGTAGAAATTCCTTTGTGCGGGGCTCTGGCCAAGTAGAATTGGAGTTCATCAATATTCCTGCTACTGGTTTGTTGATGCTCTCCTAGTGTAGACCAAATCAAATAATCTTCAACGCCATCATTATCCTCCAAAGCACCGGTCCCAGATGTTGAAATTGAACTTGAAGGAATATTTGCATCTACAACAACAGAAGCATCAGCAATGTTAGCATAATAACTATATAAAATTTATAAATGTTTGTGTAGATCAGAAATACAAGTTTCAATATCAGGAGTTTCAGTTGGTCCAATATCCATATAAACAAATAAAGCAGTGATGAATTGGCGACAAGTGGTCATTTTGATAGAAGGGTTTAAAATAGCACCAATTAGGTAAATAGGGGGAATTGGGTAGAAATATTTTTAAAATTTATCTAGCATAGATTCAACAACACAAGTATATCCTTCTTTCTTCTTCAAATGATTGAGTAAAAGATAAATTTCACCAATATGAACTAAACTATTTGCAATAGTAAGATAATAAGCTCCAGAAACTCAAGTGTAGCCACATAAAATTTTTGTAATTTTTTTTTACAATATCTTCAATGACATCCCAAGTTCTAGATGTTAACAAACGGCTAGGATTCGTACAGTGAGAATTAGAAATTTCAGTTATAGGCATTTTATATTTATAACAACATCTTAAGAATAAATAAGTATAATTTTACCTAGTAACTATTTCTTCAGGCATGAGTCTTGGTTTTAGTCTATATTATACACATATTTCCTTAAATGCATTTAATCTAACACTTTTATTATTTTCTTGAATTACACCAACACTTTTTTTAACTAAAGTACTCTCATCTCTAAATAATTCAAGGTCACTCTTCACAATTAAATTATAAATATGACATGCACATCTAACATGAAATATTCAGGAAATGATGGGTGTAGATGCAATTTTAATATCATAATAGCAGCATTGTCGTTAGAAGCATTATCAAATGAGATATACAAAAAATTTTCTGCAAGATTATAAAATATAGCAACTTCTTGGATAATATTACTTATAAATGTGCCAGTATGACTTTGATCTTCATCATATTTAAAAGCAATAATACGTTTTTGCATACAAATATTATCATCTATCCAATGGCATATAACAGTCAAATAATCATTTTCATTTATAGCACGACCATTATCAGAAGTAAGAAAAACTCTACAAGAAAGATTGACGAACAAATAACCGATATATGTCTGATATTGTCCAAAAAGCTTAAAGATATCAGCTCTACAAGTACTTCTTGGAATACCTTTAAACAAAGGATTATAAACTTTTGAATATAAGTAACAAGATATGGTGAAGCAGCAAAACTAAAAAGTAAGCAACCTAAAACAATTATTTTAGCTAATTCTTCCCGATTTTTCACTATATCGTATTTACCCATTAAATCGACAGTACTCGCGTTAAGCTTTTGTTGTCCGCCTTCCTCATCAGCACCCCATGCAATAGGGTGGTTATCTACCATGTGCCTACGAAGTTTCCCTGTTCCCTCTCCCTTACCTCCGGTCTCATGTTTATAAACTTCCTTACAAATTTAACATCTTACATAATTTTTATCTTCTTCTAGTCTTTCAAAAAAATTCCAACACTTACTTCTTAATCTCTGATTCCTCTTAATAAGGAGGGGAGGCCTACCTGTGTTACCACGACCTTCACCCTAATATTTTGAGTTTAACTAGCATTACCAGGTGTAGCTGGTGGTGTTTCAAGATTATCAGGTGATTGAATATCATCAAAATTATCATCTAAATCATCATCTATACCATAATTTTCTTGAAGTCGCTCATAATCTACATTTAACTATTCAGGTGAACTTTCAGAAATATGTGTAAAGCTACTACAAGAACCAGCACCACCTCTTGATTTTTTAGAAGTGTTCTTACTACTACCATCCCTACTAGTGCACGTTTTTTTGGCTGCTCTAAATATATCATTATGTAAATTAAATTAATAATTTTAAATAATAAAATAAAAATATACACCAAAGAAGAGAAAGAGATGGAACGAGTGTATCAGGATTCCGATTTCTAGATGTCGCGCTAATTTGATATTAAACTTCAATTGATAGACTGATACTTGATACCACACTTCACTTGAATACTTGATATTTGATAACTATAATTTTGTAGTGACTAAAGTAAATATTTGATGAAACTTGAAATAATAAGTAATTGAGAATTGAAGAGCAATAATTAATATTATCAAGAGAGAATTGAGAGAGAACTAGAGTAGTACGAGAATAAATTGTGAGAAAAATGAAGAAGGAGGCTATTTATAGTTCTTAAAAAGATTAAAATTATAATTTATCAATTATTGGGGGCGGGGGAGGGCTATTTCCTTGCGGGGTAGGCCGAAATGCAAAAAAGTCATTGCCCTATAGTCATTTTTAAATTTGACCGTTGGCAACGATCCAGAAATTAAAGAAAAAAAGTTGCAACGGTAACCGAGCTGTAGCCCGGTAAAAACTTGATAACGAGTAACCGGGCTGGACCGGGCTGTAGCCCGGTAAAAACTCGATAACGGGTAACTAGGCTAACCGGGTTTCGATGCACCGGTTACCAAATTTTGTTTGTGCAAGCACGGCTCCCCGCCCAATCCTCCCCAACCCGTCCCCACCCCCTATAGCACCGGGCTGAATCGGATTGAACCAGTCGGTGAACGGGCTATCCCGACCCGATTAACATAGGTACTCTAAACTACAATGTATCCATTGTAAAATACCCCCTGGAATGCCATATGTCAAAAAAAGTGGTTCAAATCTATAAAAGGCGTGTGAGAGGTTAAAACATTGTCCATGAATGTCGAATAGCTAATTAATCCAGAAAAATAATTTTTCCTGATAGTTTCTTATTATTAACTATATTTTTTTAAAATAAATTTCCTATTTCTATCTCTC
>MDKI01103155.1:0-13895 GCA_005239505.1 Nicotiana paniculata
TGCGACATGGGAACGGAATCAAGTATTTAAGCACCTCAAGTTCCTCACAAACATCATGGGGATGAAGCCTAACAGATATTTAATCGAGGCTCTAGTAGGTTTTTGGGACCCTCTGAACAATGTATTCAGGTTCAAAGATTGTGAAATGACGCCTACATTGGAAGAGTTAGGTGGGTTTACCGGATTAGGGAGGGACCTTCGTGGGAAAAAGCCTACTGCTCCGAGAAAAATTGGTGTGAACAACTTTTTGAAAAAGTTATGCCTCCGTCGAATTCCGATGGGTTACCTGGACGAAGGTTGGGTTCCGTTGGAATATTTCTTTGAAAAATTTGGGGACGAGAAAGGGTTTGAAAACTTCTCGGGCACAGAATTCGTCAACCAATTGAGTTACGATGCATGGAGGGAGTTGAGAGTCTTCGCGTTCATGATATCATTTCTGGGGATCATGGTTTTCCAGAGCGTGGTGGGCGCATCAGAATTCGATTAACTGCGGTAGTCTTGTTTTTGCAAAGTAGCAAGGATCACACCATTCTTCCCATGATTCTGGGAGATATTTTTCGAGCTTTGACCCGCTACCGAGAGGGTGAATATTACTTCGAGGGATGCAACATTCTGCTGCAGATGTGGTTCATAGAGCACCTTTATCATCATCAAATAGTAATAATTTTCAGTGACAAATTGGCTGAATTACATCGGATGTCACCCAGATAGGGCCGCGAGTTGTAATCTTCCAGAGGGGGTGAGGGCTTGGCGGACATTGCTCGGTTCGTTGAATGCTGATAGAATCACTTGGAACTATTATTGGTTCCCTTCTGCTAGTATCATGCATATGTCGACGTATTGTCCATTCTTCATACTCATAGGTTTCAGAGGTTTCCAACCCTATGCACCCTTACGCGTCATGCGCCAGCTAGGGAGAGAGCAAAATAGGCCCCCGACTAAGGACATGCGTTCGTTCATGTGGGAATTCAAGGTAGAGGAACCTCCAAGGGAGTCATATGCACAAAATTTATGGTTTGGTAGTCGATTTTCTGATTTGGACGAGATGGTAGTTGATCGTGAATGTGGGGAGCGCATACCTTGAGTAGTTTCACAACCAGGCTATCCCGGAGTAAAGGCCAGAAAGATCCATACGGCATGCGACTGATTGGGAAGAGGAGATCGAGGCCAGAGTTAGAGAAACCAGAAGGGAAGTGACACTAGAGCTCCAATCCCGTATCGACATTTTACAAGAAGATAAAGGCATTCTGGAGACAACCATGGACATACAACAGGTTGATTTCGAGCGGGAAAAGGCTAAGTGGGCACAAGAGAGGCGAGCACTTAAAGCTCAAATTAGGCAGGAAAAGTGATCACTACCGCTCAACAACAGGAAGAAAGAGAAGCTCAGTTCAAGGTGGTCTATGATCATGAGCGCAGAGGTTTTGCTCTATTAATACAAGGTATGAGGGATCAGATAGGGGGAGTTGAGTCAAGCAAGGAGCGCCAGATCACGGAGTTTGAAATAGAAAGACATCACTACCAAAGTATGATCAATCGGTTGGAGGGGGAGTCACTAGAAATTCGACTCCAAAGAGATATGGCCTTGGAGCGCGACCATGATGCACTGGATCTAGCCGAGACTCGTGGTCAACAAAATCAAGAGTTTCACTTGGCTCAGGAACACATTAAGGGAAAGATCCTTGAGGTAGCCACATATACCTCTCGAGCTTGCAGGAGTTGCCAAGGAATGACGCCCGAACGATTTGCTGAAGTATCATTGAACGTCGCTCGTCACATATCTACAGATTTAGAGAGGATATAGCGCGATGTTGGGGGTTAACCGCAGGAATAAGCTCCATGACTACAATAATTCTGGTGGATTCTCTTGAAGAATTTTGGATCTTCTTTTAGCTAGCAGATCATTTTGACTGCTCCTTTGTGGTTTTTGAGTATGTAAGAGTCTTTTGTTGTTTTGAGTCTTGTTATTTTGCCCTTTGTCTTAAAAAGTCTGTTTGAATCAAGTCTGGTCTTGTTTAAACAGTTATCTTTATGTTATTCTTGTTATTGAATCTTGTACCAAAAAATGAAATCAAGGAAAAAGATTTTATTTTAGAAAAAACTTTGAAAAAGAACCAAAAAATGTTGTTTTGTATTAAAAAAAGAAAAAAAAAAAGGAAGAAAAAAAGAGGGTCGTGTCCCTGAACTACGTAATGATCTGATTCATGCGACGACATGATACGTAGGCAACCCCTAAAAGGTTCGATCAAAATATTTCAATAACTCTAAAATGAGGGGCAAGTGAAAAGAAAAGCGAAAAAATAAGAAAGAGAAAAAAAAAAGAGAAAAAGATTCTTTTTTAGAGCACCAATAAGCAGCAGCCTCATTAGCCGGGATGAAACATGAAGCCTTCCAAAAGCATGTTATAAATGGTGACAATGTTAGGAACATGGCATATTATGTGTGATTCATATGTGTAAAATGCTTAACTCTAACATGTTTGTTGTCTTTTAAGTCAGTAAGCTTAAAGGTAGTTGGTTTGTGGTGAAACTGGAAACACATCATTAATTCACCAGATCTAAAGGGAAGGTACCAATGGCTAATAATGATGAAATCGAGTTGGTCAGTGACGACCCCCATGGCCAGTCAATTGAGCAAGAGTCGGAGGAAGTGAGAAGATTAAAATAAAAATTGTCGGATGTATATCAAGCTTGGGTCTCCGGTCAGCCTCCACCTCAGGGTCCCTTAGAAGGAACTTCTACCGTACCCATGGCTACTCAACCACCGCTCCGTGCAACAAGTGATCACATTCTACCACCAGGGTATGTGCCAAATTACAGTATCCATGCCTCCCCTGGTACCTCTAATGTGCGACCTCCAGTCGCACCAGTCAGGAACACCCCTCTTGTCGTGTCTGGCGCACTGGTATATACAGTCCCGCCACCACCACCTGTCATGAGGACAAACAACGAGCCACCATTTCATGCTTATGATGGACAATACTACTCTCCAATTATGTCTTTCAGAGTCTCGGCTCCATACAACCGGACTCCTCAGTACGAGTCCCCATTGGAAAATGAAAAGCCGGCCCAGACAGTTGAGCCAGATGAGATGGCCAGGGATGAAAAGTCTTGAACAAAATATAAAGAACATACAAGGATTAGTCAGTCACAAAAGTGTATCTTTCAGTGATCTGTGCATGTTCCCTCACTTCCATTTTCCTCCAGGGTTCAAGACCCCAAAATTTGATAAGTATGATGGACACGGCGACCCCATCGCCCACTTGAAAAGGTACTGCAACCAGCTGAGGGGTGCAGGTGGAAAAGAAGAATTGTTGATGGCTTATTTTGGGGAAAGTCTTGGGGGGGGGGTAGCCTCAGAATGGTTCATCGACCAAGATATCTCTCACTGGCATGTATGGGACGACATGGCTCAGGCCTTCATCAAGCAATTCCAGTACAACATAGATATTGCACTATATCGCAATTCCCTGTCCAATATGAAGAAGAAGCCGACTGAAAGCTTTAGGGAGTATGCAATCAAGTGGAAGGAGCAAGCGGGTAGAGTCAAGCCACCCATGGATAACCATGAGTTGATCGTTGTTTTCTGGAGGCTCAAGAGCCTGATTACTTTCAAAACATGTCGTCCGTGATGGTTAGACCTTTTGCAGAGGCAATCAAAATAGGGGAAATGGTCAAAAATGGCCTCAAGACTGGAAGAATTGTAAGTCAAGCTGCTCTCAAAGCCACTACTCAAGTTATCCAAAATTGGTTGGGAAGTTTCGCAAATAAAAGAAGAGAGATGAGGGGTCCATGATGATTTCAGGATCCAGTGAAGTTCAAAGGGGGGCACCGCACACTTATGTGCAAGTTCAGCAGGGGAAATCCAGCTACCCTCGACATTATTATCCTCCGCCAATTCATCAATACTCTGTGGGCCCACCATAGTGCACAGTGTTCAATGCTCAGTCTTATGCTCGGCCTCCCAATCAGCAAGTACGGGCACCAGCTCCAAGGATCCCCCGACCTCAACAGCTAAATTTTTGGGCACCCTACAATGCTCGTCCCAGGCAGGATTATGCTCGAGAGCAAAGGCCGGCAGAAAAATTCACCCCATTGGCTGAATTATACTCTAGTTTATTCCAGAACCTGAAGCAAATAGGCGTGATTGGACCCATCGCTCCCCACCATATGCATCCTGATTCACATGGATTTCAAACAAATGCTAGATGTGAATATCATTCAGGGGCCCCGAGGCATAGCACTGCTGGACTCTGAAAAGAGCCATAGAAAGACTAATTGCTGAAAAACTGATTGTGGTAACAAATGACAAGGACCCTCCTAATGTGACCAACAACCCCTTGCCAGTACAAAATGATGTTCACTTTGTGGGAATGATTGGACGAGATCAAGAATACAAGCCGGCTGGTCGAGTAGAAATGACATCAGGAACAATTCAAGAAGGAACAGGTCTAAAAGTAAGTCCAAGCCGAGATGTGCTATTGATTGTGAAAGGCGCCCAGAGCTCAGAGAAGGCAACTTTATTTGTTCAAAAAATCTCGAGGTTGGAAGTTCGCTCCAATGTTCCAAGCCCAAGGTTATATGTCATTGGAGGCCACCCCATCACAAGGCAGAAACAGGCGATACGAAGGGTATAACTGAGCCAATCATAATCAAACCTGTCGTGCAACCCCCTGTGACAAACACGAAGAGCATTCCTTGGAACTACAACAAAACTGTGATGACTTACAAAGACAAGGAAACCATAGAAGAAGTCATGGAAACTGGAGATTTGACTCGATCGGGAAGGTGTTATTCTCCAGAAGAGTTGAGGAAGGCCAAGCAGATCAGAGAAGACCAATTGCCAATAAAGAAACCAGTCACTGAAGAAGAGGCAGAAGAGTTTTTGAAGAAGATGAAAGTTCCGGATTACTCAATCATTGACCAGCTGAGAAATATTTCGGCCCAAATTTCTCTCCTATCTCTGCTCATACATTCAAAAGAGCATGCCCGTGTGCTAATCAAGATCCTGAACAAGGCACATGTATCAGAGAAGACCAAAGTGAATCAGTTAGAGAAGATGGCTAACAGATTTTTTGAGGTGAACAGAATCACCTTTAGTGATGATGAACTCCCCGAAGAAGGAGCCGGGCACAACATGGCTTTGCACTTGACTGTTAAATGTGAGGGGCACTATGTGAAGCGAGTCATGCTTGATGGAGGCTCGAGCGTAGATGTATTCCCTCTCTCCACCTTGAAAAGCATGAAGATCAATACACAAAGAATCCGACCCAGCAATGTCTGTATCCGCACTTTTGATGGCTCGGCGAGAGATACCATTGGGGAGATCAACCTCACCATGATGATTGGGCCGGTTGACTTCGAAATTGTCTTCCAAGTAGTGGACATGAACACTTCTTATAACTTTCTTCTTGGAAGGCCATGGATCCATACGGCCCTAGTTGTGCCATCCACTTTGCATCAGATGCTCAAATTCGAACATGACAGGCAAGAAATTATTGTTCATGGGGAAGACGAGTCGTCCATTTATAAAGACCCGCTAATCCCCTGTATTGAGGCCAATGAAGGGTGTGAGTCCACTGTCTATCAGGCTTTTGAAGTGGTTGTCGCGGACCATGTTGAGGAAGGAAGGCCCATTTTGCATCCTCCTTTCTCCACCACATATGTAATGGTAGCGACACTCATGTTGAGACAAGGTTATGAGCCAGGAAAAGGCTTGGTGGGATCATTGCAAGGAATTTCGGAGCCCAGTTCTTCGTTCAGTAACCAGGGTAATTTTGGTTTAGGCTTCAATCCGACACAAGCAGACGAAGACAAATCCAAACACAGCAAAAAGCACAGATGGGTCTTGTAACAACCTATCCCTCACATTTTCTACACTTTTGTCAAGCCACGACTCCAAGAAGGTCAACATTCCTCGGCGCAGGCAAACATTGATGAAATTTGCCATGGATTCAGCCAGATGTTTTCTGAAGTAAATACGATCCAGGAGGTGAAGGCACTAGTCGTGCCGATGTGCAACTAATTGGCCCAGATACCATGCTCGACAATTGGGAAGCAACTCCTCTCCCCACAAGAAAGGAGTCTTGGTAGTTTGCTTTTGCAGCTTATTTTTGTATTTTGGGGTTACTTCCAGGTCCAAACATCTCAGTATGGTGGTTTTGTTTTGATGTTAACCCTTCTATCATTTCGAATTCAATGAAATGCAGTTCAGTTTTGTATTAAATTTTGTATCTTTTCCTTTTCCTAATTCAGTCATTTTGTTTCCATTTCAGTTTCGTTAATGCCGGCTTTAATAACTTGACATGCATATGGAATTCACGCCCAGATATTAAAAAGTTGTATAGTTTCGAAATAATGCATCAAGAGGTTGAATATGACGAAGATGAGGCTGTTGAGGAAATAACAAGAGAGTTGGAACAATTCGAAAATAAGCCTAAGCCCAACCTCAATGAAACTGAGTCCATTAATATCGGGAGTCACGAAGACGTTAGAGAAACAAAGATAAGCATTCACACTAAACAAAAAAAACAGAGATTCCTTTATTCAACTCTTATTTGAATACAGAGACGTGTTTGCTTGGTCTTATGATGATATGCGGGTTTAAGTGCTGATCTAGTGGTTCATAAGCTTCCCACGTATCCTGATTTTCCACCAATCCAACAAAATCAACGAAAATTTAAAACGGACATGAGTGACAAAATCAAAGAGGAAATAATGAAGCAGTTGAGCGCCAACGTGGTCAGAGTTGTCCGATATACCACCTGGGTGGCAAATGTTGTGTCCGTTCCAAAGAAGGATGGAAAAACTAGAGTCTATGTTGACTACAGGGACCTGAACAAAGCAAGTCTGAAGGATAATTTTCCTTTGCCAAACATCCACATCCTTTTAGATAATTGCACAAATCATGAGATACAATCGTTCGTGGATTGTTATATTGGGTACCACCAGGTTCTAATAGATGAGGATGATGTAGAATAGACCGCTTTCACCACTCCATGGGGTACTTATTGTTACAGGGTCATGCCATTCGGTTTGAAGAATGCAGGGGCAACTTACATGAGGGCCATGACCACCATTTTCCACGACATGATGCACAAAGAGATAGAAGTATATGTCGATGATGTCATCATAAAGTCAAAGACACAAGCTGTTCACGTGCGCGATTTAAAAGGTTCTTCGAACGGCTCCGAAGGTATGACCTTAAGCTTAATCTAGCCAAGTGTGCATTTGGGGTTCCATCTGGGAAACTCCTCGGTTTCATAGTCAGCCGGAGAGGCATCGAATTGGATCCATCTAAGATAAAGTCCATTCGAGATTTATCACCCCCCGAAAAATAAAAAGGAAGTCATGAGTTTGCTCGGAAGGTTGAAGTACATCAGTAGGTTCATCGCTCAGCTCACAACCACGTGTGATCCCATCTTTAAGCTGCTGAAAAAGGATGTTGCTATCAAGTGGACGAACGATTGCCAAAAAGCTTTTGATAGGATCAAAGTCTATCTGTCAAAACCCCATGTACTGGTCCCACCTGAACCTGGTAGGCCTTTGTTTTTATATCTATCGGTGATGGATAATTCCTTTGGATGAGTTCTCGGGCAACATGATGCAACAGGCAAAAAAGAACAGGCAATCTATTATTTAAGCAAGAAGTTCACCAGTTATGAGGTTAAGTACACCCTTTTAGAAAGGACGTGTTGTGCCTTGACTTCGGTTGCTCAGAAGTTGAGGCATTATCTCCTAGCCTACACCACTTACCTCATATCCAGAATGGATCCTTTGAAGTACATCTTTCAAAAGCCGATGCCCACTGGCAGGATCACAAAATGGCAGATTCTGCTCACAGAGTTCGACATTGTCTATGCCACTCGCACCGCAATGAAAGCACAAAATTTGGAAGATCATTTGGCAGAGAATCCAGTTGATTATGATTACAAGCCACTGAGCACATACTTCCCAGACGAAGAGGTCAACTCAATAGAGGAAGTAGTTCCGGACACCACCAATGTATGGAAAATGTATTTTGATGGGGCCGTCAATATGAAAGGAGTTGGGATCGGGGCAATCCTCATCTCGCCTATCGGACAACATTACCCTGCAACGGCCCGACTCCGTTTCTTTTGTACCAATAATACGGCAGAATACGAAGCTTGTATCATGGGTCTGAAAATGGCCCTCGATCTGGATGTGCATGAACTATTGGTTATGGGAGATTCTGATTTGCTTATCCGGCAAGCCCAAGGCGAATGGGATACTCGAGACATCAAGATTATTCCATATAGACAATGTGTACAAGACCTGAGCAAAAGATTCAAATCTGTCGAGTTCAGGTACATTCCCAGGTTTCACAACGAACTAGCCGACGCCTTGGCTACGTTAGCCTCGATGATCACTTATCCAGGTAACACTCATATTGATCCATTGGAAATCCAAGTTCGGAATAAACATGGTTATTGCAATACTATCGAGACAGAACCAGATGGTGAACCATGGTATCATGACATAAAACGATTCCTGAAAACAATGGAATACCCAGAGCATGCCAAGGCAGATAAAAAAAGAACTATAAGGCGGCTCGCCGGTGGTTTCTTCCTGAATGGGGAAATTTTGTACAAAAGGACCCCATATTTGAACTTGTTGAGATGCATAGATGCCACAGAAGCTGAGCGGATCATGAGTGAAGTGCATTCAGAGGTATGTGGACCTCATATGAATGGATATGTTTTGGCGAAGAAGATTCTGCGGGCAGGGTATTATTGGCTTACCATGGAGAGAGATTGCTTCAGTTTTGTTCGCAAGTGTCACCAATGCCAGATTCATGGTGACCTGATTCACTCGCCACCTTCGGAGTTGCATCCCATGTCCTCTCCTTGGCTCTTCGTTGCTTGGGGAATGGATGTTATTGGACCAATCGAGCCAAAGGCTTCAAACGGGAATAGATTCATTTTGGTTGCAATTGATTACTTCACCAAGTGGGTGGAGGTCGTCACTTTCAAAGCAGTCACCAAGAAAGCAGTGGTAGACTTTGTCCATTCCAACATCATCTGTCGTTTTGGTATCCCAAAGACCATTATCACTGACAATGCAGCCAATCTAAATAGTAATTTGATGAAGGAGGTATGCGAGCAATTCAAAATTATGCATCGCCATTCTACCCCTTACCGTCCAAAAGCCAATGGAGTCGTTGAAGCGGCAAACAAGAACATCAAGAAGATTCTTAGGAAGATGATCCAAAGTTCCAAACAATGGCATGAAAGTTTCTTTTTGCTCTTTTGGGATACTTCACAACTGCTCGCACATCCGTTGGTGCAACTCCTTACCTGTTGGTATATGGAACAGAAGCTGTAATACCGGTTGAAGTCGAAATTACCTCTCTTCGAGTCATTGCAGAGTCGGAGATTGAAGATACAGAATGGGTAAAGACCCGATTGGAACAACGAATGTTGATTGATGAAAAACGGCTGCAGCAGTGTGCTTTGGCCAGTTATACCAGCAAAGAATGGTACGCGCTTACAACAAGAAAGTGCGTCCAAGGCACTTCGAGGTGGGCCAACTCGTTCTGAAACACATTCTCCCACACCAAGTAGAATCTAAAGGAAAGCTCGTCCCAAACTGGCAAGGGCCCTACATCATCAAGAAAGTGTTACCAAAAGGGGCCTTGAACTTGGTAGATGAAGAACGAAGGGTACCAGGCATGACCATTAACGCAGATGCAGTCAAAATATATTATGTCTGATATATACCCACTGTGAAACTTTCACGCATGATTTTCTCAGAATCGAGATGATGAAGGCCACCACTGCTCGTTTGTTCCAAATAGGTGTCACCCCCTTTGTTAACCCTTTTGAGTTGTATTTGTCTTCTTTGTTTTCCGCTTTTTGGAACCTATGTACTTGCAAAAAAAAAGGAAGAAAAGAAAAGAATCCAAACAACAAATCTTCTAAGTCATTGAACTACGTCTGACCTAATTCCAAAAGGATACATAGTCAGCCTTACCCTGGGTTCGGTCCCATCACAACAAAAAATCCATAATCCCAATATTCCAAAACTGGGGTAGAAGTTCGTTTTATTTTACAGTTTTTTCTGTAAAAGCGGTTCCAAAAATTGTAATTCAGATCAAGGTTCTTTTTGCATTCTCCCTGTTAAGAACTTCTGATCGATCTTTGAGAATATTTGAAGTCACCATGCCATGGGCAACCTTCCGCATGTCGTATTGTAGTAAAAAAAAAAAGAGAAGAAATGAGAGAGTCTTATCGGTGAAAACCTGTATAGGCACGGTAAGGCGACAGTGAGCAGAGAAATGAGAGAGTCTTATTGGTGAAAACCCAAATGGGCACCATAAGGCGACGGTGAGTAGAGAAATGAGAGAGGTTAGCTGGCAAAAACCCGCAAAGGGCGCTACTAGCCGAATGAGAGTCTTCGTACTCCGGCATGAGCACAACCAAGACAGTTTCAAGATGAACCTTTGCGACGGATTTTGAGAATTAGACAGCTCAGACGGATCAGGCGTCTAGTCCAAAATGCATGTCATGATTCATGAAGTCGGCACATACTTCCAGATAAGTCTCACTGTTACTTTCCCCAAAAGGGATGCCTTTTGTTTAAGCACAATTCTTTTTCACCTTCAAGTATTCTTCTATTTTTACCCATAATTTTATTTGAGTCCCTTTCAGTCTAATCTTTCATCAAAAGCGAAGCAAACAAATGGCTGCAAAACTGGCTACAGTTTTCCCGTAATATCGAGCACAATTTGGGGCATATACAGCATTGACAAAGGCACGAATCCGTTTGTGATCTCATTTGACAAGGTGAACAAAGTGTCTCAAAGAAACTGAAAAGGTTGCCTAAGCAAGACCTCTTCATGAGAAAAGTTGACAAGCATTGCAGACACAAACCGGTATTAGGTGCAAGACAAGTGAGATTGATTTTTAAAGAAAAATTGCATTTCCTCGGAGACAAAGGTAGCAATACCAAGGACGTCTGGGTATGAAACAGTTGGGGGCAACATTGGAAAGCCAAGGTCTCCAGAAAATAATAAAGATCAGTCGAGCATCTCGATACCATACTGATAGAATCAGTGCTTCAACTGCGAAGAGGCCGTGATAGAGTATTCGAGAACCTCGGTACCATACTGATAGAATCAGTTCTTCAGTTGCGGAGAGGTCGTGAAGTCAAACCACAATAGGGAATCAAAGCTACAAACCAACCACCACTTTGAAAACTCGTAAATTTTTCTTTGTTTGAAGCAGGAACAAAGCAGTGCAGAATGGCGGTTCTTAAAGGACGAATGTCACCAAACGTAAGCTCCTTAAAATATCCATTTTTCTTTTATTTTTAGCATGCATCACTACTATTCACACCTCCTAGCGTAGTAGCTTAACTCAGGTAGAACCATTTCACCTAGGGGGATCTAGCTCATAGTTTCGGGTAGAAGTACTCTTCGCTCAGGTCATTTTACATAGCTTAACCCAGGTAGAACCATTTCACCTAGGGGGATCCAGCTCATAGTTCCGGGTAGAAGTACTCTTCGCTCAGGTCATTTTACATAGCTTAACCCAGGTAGAACCATTTCTCCTGTAGGAATTCAACGCTTTATCAGTAACACAAGGTACCAACCCCTAGTTACCTTTTTCTCCAGTAATACAGGGTACCAACCCCTGGTTACATTTTCTTCCTAGTAATACGGGGCGAACCCCTGGTTACATTTCCTTTCAGTAGTACAGGGTACCAACCCCTGATTACACTTTCTTCCCAGTAATACAGGGTACCAACCCCTGGTTACATTCTTGTCCAGTAATACATGACGCCAACCCCTGGTTACATTCCTTTCAGTAATACAAGGTACCAACCCCTGGTTACATTTATTCCTAATAATACAGGGTACCAACCCCTGGTTACATTTTCTCCCTAGCAATACAGGGTACCAACCCCTGGTTACATTCCTTTCCGGTAATACAGGGTACCAACCCATGGTTGTATTTCCTTCCAGTAATACATGGTACTAACCCCTGGTTACATTCCTTCCCGGTGATACAGGGGGCCAACCCCTGGTTACTTTCCCTTTCAAGTAATACAGGGTACCAACCCTGGTTACCTATCCTTTGGGTAATGTAAGGTACGTAATCCCTCGTTACAAATTTTTATATCTTTTAGTTTGTTTATACTACTGTTTCGGTATGCCTTTCAATAAATTAGATAGTTTATAGCTTTCTCTGATAACTCACAAAATTTTTCTAGTTCAAGCTGGGGAAGAAAAATTTTGTTCGTTTTGTTCGTCTTTGATGGCTTTTCAGGCCCCGCCATAGAGCACATGTGACGGTTAAAAGCTTGCGGTTTCAGTGTCTCATCAGAAGAAAGAATTCTTTCGACCACAAGATGGTTGGAGTTAACATTGACAATGTGTTAACAAACCAGCTTCTCAAGATTCATCTTCTCAAATTCTAATCCAGAAAGCAAGCAATCGAGATTGAGTCATAATATTTTCTTCAAAGAGCATCAAGATCCAACCTAAGGTCGACACAAGCGAGCAAGTCAAAAATTAAGATTTGACTCCAGAAGACACATAGATAGGAATTTTGTAACTCTTAGCTTGCAGCAATATGTAGTTCTCTTCTACTTTTGATGTAAGCAGCAAGCAATAGTAACAACAACAACAACAACAACAATCTTAACTCCAGTGTCCGGTAATCCCAGCTACCAAGTTTTCCTGGAACTACACTGACTTGATTCCTTTATAGCCAAGGATATGTAGGCAACCTCGGAAGCAAGGTTCGGTCACCATTTTTTCAAAAAATGCTTTCAGTGGAGTGATATGTGAGCAAAAATTAGCCACATCATTCACTTTTCTTTGCACGAAAACTTTTCATGTTCTCGAGCAAAGAGGGGCAGCTGTGAATACCTAATTTTTGCACCATTTAAATGCTCCCAAAGTTGTAAATGTTAATTATCCTTCAATCATTGTTTTTCTTATATTTTTTGTGCATCTTTAATTGAATTTCTTGTCATAAAAAATAACATAATTAATTTTCTATACTTTTCTTTTTGTGTGTGCTCTTTTAATTGACGAATTATTTGATAAGTTAATCAAATTGATTTCTCATATAATTAATTCAATTGTTAGCTAATAAGTTTTATTAGGTTTATTTTTTAGTTGGCATTTAGGTTAATTAGATTATAGTTTAATAAGATAGGATTCAAGGAAAATGATTAAAATTGAAATGATTTAAGTGGCCATAAGTGAAATGGCTAATCCATAAAAGGGCTTCCAGGGGAGGGGAAAAAACGACGTAGTTTGAGCACAAAACTACGTCGTTTTGGTTAAGTCACAGAGATCAAATCTCAGCCTTCTATTATATTTGATCCAATGACCCAAAATTAATTTTAGTTGTCACACAAAAAGCCCTATATTTAGATTTTTGGCCTCATTTCACTCTTCCAAACCCTAGAGCCTCATCTCTTTTTTCCCCTCTCTCTGGCTGCCACCCGCCTCACCGGTGGACCACCCCATTTCCGCCTAAAAAAGTCACCATCTTCTCTTTTTTTTTCTTTCTCTTGCCATATCTTCAACTCAAATCTTTCAAAAAACCTCCCTATCTCTATGAATCTACCCCAAAATCGAACCCTAACCGCCATCTATTTTCCCGAATTCGAAGAACTCCGTCCATCCCAACACCTTTATCCTCTCATCACCGGATGTATCCCTAGAGACTCATCTCTTCTTTCCCTTCTCTCTGGCTGCCGCCCGCCTCATCGGTGGACCACCCCATTTCCGCCTAAAAAATTCACCTTCTTCTCCTTTTTTCTTTCTCTTGCCATATCTCCAACTCAAATCTTTCAAAAAACCTCCCTATCTCCATGAATCTACCCCAAAATCGAACCCTAGCCGCCGCCTATTTTCCC
>ML303118.1:0-21106 GCA_005239505.1 Nicotiana paniculata
GAAAATACTTACGAGAAGGAAAATCAAGTTACCACGGAAGGTATACTATACCATACAGAAACAAATTCCAGACTGGACGTCATTCGTGAACTGGAGGAAGATGAGCACATCAAAACAACTACGGAGGAGCTCGTAGTTGTTCCATTATCTGAACAAAAGCCTAAGCAAAAAGTGTATCTAGGCACGAGGTTAGGCCCCGCTCGAAGAGGTAAGTTAATTGATTATTTAAAGGCTAACGCAGACTGCTTTGCGTGGTCCCACTCAGATATGACAGGCATCCTATCAGAAGTGATGACTCATAAACTAAATGAAGATCTATCCTTCATACCTGTTAAGTAGAAGAAAAGAAAGCAAGGGCCATTCAAGAACCAAGTGATCAACGAAGAGGTACAAAAACTCTTGAAGATTGGTTCGATACGAGAGGTAACGTACCCTAACTGGGTAGCAAACACCGTGATAGTACCTAAAAAGAATGGCAAGTGGAGAGTATGTGTAGATTATACTGACTTAAATAAATCATGCCCCAAAGATTCATTCACATTGCCACATATAGATCAAATGATTGATGCCACAACAGGTCATGAATTATTGAGCTTTTTAGATGCATATTCTGGTTATAATCAAATTAAAATGAATCCCTCAGATGAGGAAAAAACTTCCTTCATTACAAACAGGGGGACTTACTGTTATAAAGTTATGCCTTTTGGCTTGAAAAATGCTGGAGCCACCTATCAAAGGTTAGTGACTAAAATGTTCCAAGAACATCTTGGAAAGACGATGGAAGTCTATATTGATGATATGTTGGTAAAATTAACACAAGCACAAGACCATTTGCAGCATCTCTCTACTGCTTTTGATATTCTACGCAGGTATAATATGAAGTTAAATCCGGAGAAATGCACTTTTGGAGTGCAATCAGGCAAATTTTTGGGTTTCCTTGCGTCAAACAGAGAAATAGAGGTAAATCCCGCTCAAATTAAAGCTATAGAGGAAATACTTGATATTTTAACAAATAAAAAGGAAGTTCAAAGACTGACAGGGAGAATAGCAGCTTTGGGTAGGTTTATTTCTAAATCTTCCGAAAAAAGTTTTAAATTCTTCTCAGTTCTCAAAAAGCAGAATCAGTTCGAATGGATTGAAGAATGTCAGCAAGCCCTCAAGAACCTGAAGATTTATCTATCGAAACCACCACTGCTTTCAAAGCCAAAAGAAGGGGAAAGATTGTACATCTACGTGACTGTCTCAGAAATTGCTGTAAGTGCAGTACTGGTAAGAGAAGAAAAAGGTAAGCTATCACCTATCTATTATGTAAGTAAAACTTTGCTAGATGCTGAGACTAGATATCCACATCAGGGTTTGATAACTCTACTGTTATAACAAAAGGAGAAATTAAGCTTAGCACTTATGTTGAGGGGGTGATCAAAAGTGACAGGTTCCAAGTCACCGATACTGGAATGACTTATAACGTGATCATTAGAAGGCCATGGATCCACGACATGAAAGCGATACCCTCCACGTTGCATTAGGTAATTAAATTTCCCTCTGAATGGGGGATTCAACAAATCAAAGGAGATCAGCAAACCGCAAGAAATATAAACTCCGTGGTACACTACAACAAGAAAATAAAGGTGGAAGAATCACGAGATAAGGCAATCTCCCAAGCGGGTAACACAACCCAAAAAGGCAGGGAAGAAATTACTACCCAAATAGGTACGGAAGGTATTATTGTTGAAACAGGTACGAAAGAAAATACTTACGAGAAGGTGAATCAAGTTACCACGGAAGGTGCATTATACCACACGGATGCAGATTCCAGACCGGGCGTCATTCATGAACCGGAGGAAGACGAGCACATCAAACAACTACGGAAGAGCTTGAAGCTATTCCATTGTCTGAACAAAAGCCTGAACAGAAAGTGTATATAGGCACGAGGCTTGGCCCCGGTCGAAGAGGTAAGTTAATTGATTATTTAAAGGCTAACGCAGACTGCTTTGCATGGTCCCACTCAGATATGACANGCAAATGGAGAGTATGCGTAGATTATACCAACTTAAATAAAGCATGCCCCAAAGATTCATTCCCATTGTCACATATAGATCAAATGATTGATGCCACAGCATGTCATAAATTATTAAGCTTTTTAGATGCCTATTCTGGTTATAATCAGATTAAAATGGATCCCTCAACACAAGCACAAGACCATTTCCAGCATCTTTCTACTACTTTTGATATTTTACGCATGTATAATATGAAGCTAAATCCAGAAAAATGCGCTTTTGGAGTGCAATCAGGTAAATTTTTGGGTTTCCTTGTATCGAACAGAGGAATAGAGGTAAATCCCACTCAAATTAAAGCTATAGAAGAAATACCTGATATTTTAACAACTAAAAAGGAAGTTCAAAGACTAACATGGAGAATAGCAGCTTTGGGAAGATTTAATTCTAAGTCTTCCGAAAAAAGTTTTAAATTCTTCTCAGTTCTCAAAAATCAGAATCAATTCGAATGGACTGAAGAATGTCAACAAGCCCTCAAGAATCTGAAGATTTATCTATCGAAACCACCGCTACTTTGAAAGCCAAAGGAAGGGGAAATATTGTACATCTACCTGGCTGTTTCAGAAATTGCTGTAAGTGCAGTACTGGTAAGAGAAGAAAAAGGTAAGCAATCACCTATCTATTATGTAAGTAAAACTTTGCTAGATGCTGAGACTAGATATCCACATCTGGAAAAGTTAGCCTTAGCTTTAATAATGGCATCTAGAAACTTACGACCATATTTTCAATGCCACCCGATCACTGTTGTGACTTCATATCCTTTAAGAAATATTCTGCATAAACAAGAATTGTCAGGAAGATTAGCCAAGTGGGCCATAGAATTAAGTGAGCATGAAGTAATCTATCAACCTAGGACTACAATTAAGTCTCAAATACTAGATGATTTTGGTTTTGACTTTAGTAATAACATTGTATCTGAAGTAGAAAAAGAGTTACAACTCTTTAATGGTGTTAATCAAGGCCTATGGACCTTTTTCACCGATGGTTATTCAAATATAAAAGGCGCCGGCTTAGGCATAATCTTGATATCACCCACGAGTGAAAAGACACGGCAAGATATAAAGTGTTATCCTATCACTAACAATGAAGCAGAGTACGAAGCTGTTATTGCAGGGCTTGAACTCGCACGTGAGCTCTCAATCGAGCAAATTGTGATNCGTGAGACAATTCAAAACATGGAAGGTAATGCAAATACCTAGAGAGGAAAATGCAGAAGCAGATGCATTAGCTAACCTCGCAGCAGTCACAGAAGTAACGAAAAAAGACAATACAATTGCCGTTCAACTATTTCATTTAATAATAGACAATACAATTTCTGTATTGGTAAAAAAGAGTTTCACACGTAAGCCAGCTTTTGACAACTCAGCCAGTCACGTGGACATAGGAAAACGCGACAGTTGGATGTGATTCTTTGAATAGGTATGGTACAAAGAGGCACAGTTCAGTAAACCCACGAACTTATCAGCCACGGGAAACTCAACTTGATCAAAACGGGAGAGAGGCACGGTCAGAATGAATCTAGACAAAGCTACGGGCAGATTCAAGGACCCACAATTGATTACTCGAACGTTATGTAACCAAACTCCGATTACCTTATCCTTTGTAACGCCTCATTAATGTCATAATTAGTCATTAATGAGTAACCATAGCAAGAGTCGTACGTTATAAGAATCTCCTATATAAGGGAGGGGAATACAGCTTGTAAAGGCATCTGATTCTCGAATACAATCAACTTTGATTTTCTATATTTCTGGAATATTGTCTATTATTCATTTTTCTCCATTACCTTGATTATCAGTAACCCGTATTCATATTAAAAATAAGCTTTAGTTAAAGGGTCTAATTCTTTGGTTAAACAACCCCCCAATGCTTCGCGTTCGCGTCCAGTTCCTCGTGTTCACGAAGAAGGATTTCTCCCTCAGCAAGTTTACTCTCCCTGTTCGCGAGAGAAGCTTCGCGGACACGAAGAACAATTCACCTGTGCACCATAAACAACAAAACAACAGGTTTTCACTAAGTTCAAAACATCCCGAAGCCTACCCGAAACTCACTCGAGCCATTGGGGATCCAAACCAAAGATGCACACAAGTCTAAAAACATCCTACGGACTTGATCTTGCGATCAAATCGTTAAAATAACACCTAAAACTACGGATTTAGCATCAAAACTCATGAATTCATCAAGAACATTTCAAATTCACTATCTTCTCAACTGGATGTCCGAATCACGTCAAATAAACTCCGATGTCCACCAAATTTCACATATATGACTTAAATATTATAATAAACCTGTACTGGGCTCCAAAACCAAAATACGGGGCCGATATCAATGACTTCAAACATTAATCAATTTCTTTAATTCCTTTAAATTTAAGTTTAACAATTTTCATCAAAAATTCATTTCTTGAGCTAGGGACCTCGGAATTCGATTCCGGGAATACGTCCAAGTCCATATTTTACTGCGGACCTCCCGAGACCATCAGAACACGGGTCCGCATCCATTTACTCAAAACTTTGACCAAAGTCAACCAAAAATCAAATTTTAACTCTCAAAAATTATTATTTCATATATTTTCACATAAAGGCTTTCTGGATTCACGCCCGGAATGCGCACGCAAATAGAGGTGAATAAAAATAATATTTCTAAGGCTAAATGCTCTTGATCTCCCGGTTTGAGACTTCAATCTGTCCACTTGCTTGAGGATGATAGGGGGTCTATACTTTGTGAGTGACACCATACTTGGTGAGTAAAGTATCAAAAGCTTTGTTGCAAAAGTGCGTTCCCCAATCACTAATAATGGACCTTGGTGTACCAAACCTTGTGAAGATGTTCTTTTTCAAGAATTCTACCACACCCCGAGCTTTATTGTTGGGCAAAGCCGTGGCTTCAACCCACTTTGACACGTAATCCACAACTACCAATATATAAGTGTTCCCACATGAGCTCAGGAACGGACCCATGAAATCAATCCCCACACATCAAAAATGTCAATCTCCAAGATGGTGGTGAGGGGCATCTCATTTTTCTTGGAAATCCCACCGGCTCTTTGAGATTCATCACAACTCTTGATGAGATCGCTAGCGTCCTTGTAAAGAGTAGGCCAATAGAATCCACAACTCAACACCTTTGTAGCTGTTCTCGCTCCACCATGGTGACCACCATATGGCGAAGACTGGCAGGCCTCAAGAATTCCCAATTGTTCTTCTTCCGGTACACATCTTCGGATCACACCATTGGTACAAATTCGGAAGGATAGGGCTCATCCCAATAGTTGTCAAGGCAGTCCTGTTTGAGTTTCTTCCTTTGGTTTGAAGAGAATTTATTAGATATAATGCCACTCACAATATAATTGGCCAAGTCAGAAAACCATGGCATCCCGGTCATAGAAATGGATAGGATTTGCTCGTCGGAAAATGAATCATTTATCTCAAGGCCATCATGTGGCCTCCCCTCCCCCTCTAACCGCGACAAGTGGCCCGATACTTGGTTTTCACTCCCTTTGCGGTCTTGAATATCAAGATCAAACTCTTGTAAAATAAGTACCCACCTCATCAATCTTTCCTTAGAATCTTTCTTGCTCATCAAATATCGAAGCGCCGCATGGTCAGTGTGAACAATCACCTTTGTACCCATCAAGTACGGGCATAACTTCTGCATAGCAAAGACAATAGTGAAGAGATCTTTTTTAGTCACTGTATAGTTGACTTGGGCCTCGTTCATGGTCTTACTAGCATAGTAGACCAGATGGAAGATCTTGTTGATACGTTGCCCTAATACCGCTCCAACCGCCATATTGCTTGTATCACACATGAGCTCAAAAGGTAAGCTCCAATTTGGTGCGGTGATAATAAGAGTAGTAGTCAACTTATACTTGAGCAATTCAAATGCCTTCATACAATCTTCATTGAAATGGAACTTGGAATCCTTCTCCAAAAGCTTGCACAAGGGGTTTACACCTTAGAAAAGTCCTTGATGAATCGGCGGTAGAACCCCGCATGACCTAAAAATATCCTCACTCCCTTCACGGATGTAGGGGAGGAAGTTTGGTATCACTTCAATTTTGGCTTTGTCAACCTCAATACCATTCTTTGAAATCTTGTGACTGAGGACAATTCCTTCCTCGACCATGAAGTGACATTTCTCCCAATTAAAAACCAAGTTAGTTTCCTCACATATTGCCAATACCTTGTCCAAGTTGTCCAAGCACTCTTCAAAAGAATTACGCACCACAGAAAAATCATCCATGAAAACCTCAAGAAAGTCCTCCACCATATCAGTGAAGAGGGCTATCATACACCGTTGAAAAGTCGCTGGTGCATTGCATAACCCAAATGGCATCCGCGAGAATGAGAAAGTACCATAGGGACAAGTGAAAGTGGTCTTCTCTTGGTCCTTAGGAGCAATAAGAATCTGATTGTAGCCGGAGTATCCATCAAGAAAGCAATAAAAAGCACGTCCGACAAACCTATCCAACATTTGATCAAGAAATGGAAGCGGAGAATGGTCTTTCCGAGTGACTTTGTTGAGCTTCCTATAGTCCATGCATACTCTCCACCCGGTGACAGTTCTTGTGGGGATCAATTCATTTTTTTCATTTGTTATCACTGTCATGCCCTTTTCTTTGGGACACATTGCACTGGCAAGGTGCACGAGCTATCGAAAATGGGGTAAACAACCCCGGCATCCAGCCATTTGACGATCTCATTCTTCACTACCTCTTGCATTTCTTCATTCAATCTTCTTTGATGTTCCACGAAGTGTTTGGAATCCTCCTCCAGAATAATCTTGTGCATGCAAAAAGCGGGGCTTGTACCCCGAATATCCGCCAATGTCCAACCTATAGCTTTCTTCCTCCTTTGGAGCATCACAAAGGTAGAATCTACATGCATGTTAGTTAAGCACGAGGAAAGAATAATAGGTAAAGTGGAACAAGGGCCAAGAAACTCATACCTGAGGTTTGAAGGCAAATGCTTTAACTCTAGGGTGGGAGGCTCCTCGATTGAGGGTTTGTTGGAGGAGTCTTCCGGTTCTCAAGATCCAAGGACAATTTTTGGGGCTCGTAAGTATATGAACCCATTCCTTGCAAAGCATTTTCACATTCCACAAAGTCTTCCTTCTCATCCTCGTCATGATTTAACAACACAACTTCCAAGGTGTACTCAACATTCATCACAACACTTGTGTCATCAATAATTACTTCGGTCACTAGATCCACGAATGAACAAACTTTGTTGCTATTTGGTTGCCTCATTGATTTGCATACATGGAACACCACTTTTTCATCACCCACCCGAAATGTGAGATCACCGGCTTCCACATCAACTAGGGACTTCCTCGTAGCAAGAAAAGGTCTACCCAAGATAATATGCACCTTGTAGTCAACCTCACAATCAAGGATCACAAAGTCTGCTGGAAGGATGAACTTATCAACCCGAAATAACACATCATCAATAATTCCCAATGGCCTCTTCATAGTCTAATCCTCCATTTGCAACCTCATAGATGTGGGTCTTGGTTGACCAATTCTTAATGTTTTGAACACAGAGTAGGGCATCGAGTTGATACTTGACCCCAAATCACATAAAGCTTTGGCAGAATCGGCGCTCCCAATAGTGCAAGGGATTGTGAAGGCACCGGGATTTTCCAATTTTGGAGTCATGGAGTGCACAATAGCACTCACTTGATGTGTCATCTTGATTGTCTCACAATTCATTGATCTCTTTTTTGTTACCAAATCCTTCATGAACTTGGCATATCCCGGTATTTGTTCCAATGCTTCAACCAATTGCACATTTATGGACAAACTCTTCATCATATCAATAAATTTCTTGAATTGGTTCTCACTATTTTTCTTTGCAAGACTTTGAGGTTATGGAGGAGGAGGCCTTGTCATGGGTGCCTTGGCCTTTTGCACTACCGGATCCGGTATGTCAATCACGTGCTCCCTAGACGAGTTCACTTCCTCTTGGGTTTCCTCCACACTTTCATCAATGCCAATCCTCACTTCTTCGTTAGCTTGAACCACATTACTTGGAATTTTATCTTCTTGCACCAACACATCATCATCCACAATTCGTCTTTGATTTGAGGTGGTTGGATCTCCACCTCTTTCGCTTCTCATGGTTACGACCATTACATGCCCCCTATTGTTCCCACCCTTCGGGTTCACCACCGTATCACTAGGTAGTGTCCCCCTAGGATGAGTGTTTAAAGCTTGAGAGATTTGGCCAGGTTGAACCTCCAAATTGTGGATGGAAGTGTTGTGGGAGGCTCATTGAGCATCGGAGTCGACATTTTCTCCATCATTTGCTTGAAGATACTTTCAATCCATCCCATTTCATTATTGAAAGAACTAGAACCTTGAGACGGATATGGAGGCGGGTTGCTTGGTTGTTGATACATTGGGGGACTTTGAAAGCCCGACCCCCGATTCCCTTGGTTATTATTGTTCCAACCCCCTTGGTTGTTGTTGCCTCCCCAATTGCTTTGATTGTTGCCACCCCAATTACCTTGATTATTGCCTCCCAATTGCCTTGGTTACCTTGATTATTCCAATTGCCTTGATTATTGTTATTTCTCAAGTTTCCTTGGTTGTTGTTGCCACCACTCCAATTGCCTTGGTGGTCTTGGTTTTTCCAATTCCATTGGTTTCCTTGTGATCTCCATTGTTGTTGATTTTGAGCATTGTTTATTTTGACCTTGATAAATGTTGACATATTGCACTTCTTCTTCTTGCTCATTATACGAATCACCTTGGTCATACCCACTATCATCTTGCATGAATTGTTCAGGACGACTTTGCCCTTGTTGACCTTTTTTTCGTCTCTTGTTCATCATCATATTCACCCCTTCCATAGCATTCACTTGTTTCGGCCCTTGAACCTGTTGAAGCTGGGCCTTGGCTAATTGGTTCATTGTGGTTGTCAATTCATAAATCGCTTGACCATGATCATGTATCTCCTTGTGTAGGTGAATGACATTTGGTTCACCTTGATGAACATTGGCCCTACTTTTCCACGCCGACGAGGTATCCGCCATCTCATCCAAAATTTCACAAGCTTCGGAATAAGGCGTCTTCATGAAGTTCCCCCCAGCGAGTTGATTTACCACACACTGATTTGTTCTGTTGATCCCCCTGTAGAAGGTTTGTTGGATCATGGCCTCAGTCATATCATTATTCAGGCACTCTTTGACCATGGTACAATATCTTTCCCAAATCTCGTGCAATGACTCATTGGGCTCTTGTTTGAACGCTAGAATTTCATCCCGTAGTATAGCCATATGCCCCGGAGAGAAGGATCTGGCAATGAAATTTTCGGCCAACTCATCCCAAGTATGTATAGAATGATTGATAATCTCTCTAACCATTCCAATGCCTTTCCCCGTAGAGAAAAGGGAAATAGTCTCAAACGTAGTGCATCCTCGAAAATATTTATTTGCTTGCTCCCCCAACAAGTATTGACGAACCCCTTGAGATGCTTGTAAGCATTTTGGTGTAGATCCCCGGTGAAGAAACCACATTGCTCAAGTAGTGTAAGCATCACATTTGTGATTTGGAAGTTGCCGGCCCTAATACGGGGCAAGACTATAACACTTGCATAACCCTCATTCGACAACACCCGGTGCGCTGCCGCTCTTGGTGGAGGCGGGGAAGGGACGAGGACATTATCATGAGGCAGTCCGCCTCACATGTTTACTTGAAGTTCGAGATGAATCTCATCTCCTTGATCATCATCCACCTCCTCCCCCAATGGAAGATTCCCTATGGGCTCATTGTTGAGAGCCATTCTCGCACCTATAAGCAATTTAAAAAAAAAATTAGTGACTCGGAAGGAAAGAAAGACAAAGCACACAAATACCTAGATATATAGCTAAATCCGCAATGGTGCCAAAATATGATCTCGCCCAAACTCACACCACAATTTGGTAGTGAGGCGGTCGATGCAATAATAAAACTCAACGTAGGTCGGGATCGAACACACATGGAGTTAGAATTGAGATTAGGTGTATATTTAGTGTAATTGTATGATATGTCCTAAATTACTCTTCCACATTCTTGTTTGTTGTTTCTACTTCTACTTTATCTATTGATTGCAATTATAGAACTAATAGTCAATATTTTTGGTTTTGGTTGGTTTTCAAATGATAAAACGATCTAGGGTCGTGACTTCCACCTAGGTGGTTACCTAATGGGTTGTAAACTCTAGGGAAAGTTTGATTGGCCGGGGTTTTAATATAGCAATCACACTCGATTACTCACTATAGAAATCACACTCGATTACTCATTCTATACCTCTCGGTAGTTTGAGTGATTTTGCCCGAATTGGCTTTCTCAAGACCAAATGGGTATTGCACAAAACAAGTGATAAATTCTCAAGCCGGGTCTTACTATCTCTATATTTAACCCTTTAATTTGGGCTATCAATTTCTTGAGTTCACCCCAATTTCTTACTAGCCAATTTTTCCTAGACCTAGTCTCTGTTTCTCAAGTAGAGACTAAGTCAATTAGGCATGAATCAATGTTTGCAACCACTAATTCTTGAATTCAAGCAAGAACTAGGCTAAATATCACTAACCCAATCACAAACAAGCCCTCAATCAAACACCCATTAAGAACCCACACTAGGGTTAGGTCATAACCCTAGCTAGAAATTTAGCTACTCATGGAAGATAAAGAAATTAAAGAAGAAATTAAGATAGAATGCATAAAAATTAATTATGGAAAGAAAATCTAATGTTTGGAAGCTAATATAGTATAAAATTACTCAAAACAGTAAAGAAAACGGCTCAGGTGCTCTCCCAAAACAAAGATTGACCTAAAAATTGCAAGAAGTTCTATTTGTACTAAACTGAAAATATCTGACAAAAATGCCCCTGTGGAGGTTCTGCGGACACATAATTTTGAGTGTGGTCCGCACTCTGAGTTTGACTGGTCATCTGGGCTTTCTGCGGTTGCATAAAAGTGAGATGCGGCCACACTTCATATAATTGTGCGAACCGCACATTTCTGAGTGTGGCCGCACACTTGACCTGGGCTGGGACTTGGACCTACTTCTGTGGACTGCACATTTGTGAGTGCGGCCGCAGTTTGGCTTCTGCGGCCGCACAATAATCGTGCGGTCCGCACAAGTTCAATTCAAGGCTCTCTAATTATGATTGTATGCGGGCCGCATAATAATAAGTGTGACCGCACTTGTAGTCCTGCGGCCGCACAATAATGGTGCGGTCCGCATATCTTCAGTTGCCCAATATTCCAACTCTCTGAATCTCTATTCTGCGTCGGCACCAAAATTATGCTATCCGCATACTCTGAAGCTTAATCTGACAGGCTTCTTCCTTGTTTGCGGTTGCACACAGTATTGTGCGGTCCGCACTATTTTTGCCTTGTTTTGATCCTTGTCCAATTTTGACTACTTTTTGAGTTGATTTTATTCTTTGGCTCGTTTCCTAATATTTCTGCAAGAAAGCTTATTTTGTTACTTCTCGGGAATACCTTTAAGCATTTTTGAGCTAAAACACAAGTAAAAGAGAGAAAATAAGCAGTCAAAATCCCTACTTATCAACTCCCCCAAACTTAATCTTTTGCTTTTCCTCAAGCAATTAAGGCAATTTCCACCTCCATTAGAAAAAGGGATATTTCAACTGGCCTATTCTCTTGTTAGCTCATGCTTTGCCTACTCTTTGAGTCATTTTTTTTCCCTTAGGGGGATTAGTGAGACTCGACATCACTCTTTCTTTGTCATGCTATTCACAATCTCCTTCTTTGCTTTCTTCATGCTTTGCATTTTTTCTTTCTTTTGCATCTTTTCAACCCTTTCACATTATTCACTTTCTTTTTGTGTTTTTCTTTGTTCTACCTTTCTTTTTCTTTGACTTTTCCTCTTCTTCATTTCTTTTGTCTTTTTGTGCCTTGAAACCATCTTTAAACTCCTTGACTCTCCCCCAAACATATGTTTTTGTCATTTGAATCACATGAGTGCTAAAGAAAAGTCGGGTGCCAAGAGAGAGTCACTATAAAACGGTTAAAGGTTTGTAATGTGGTTATTGAATAAAAAGGATTTAGGAACAAATGGGTTTACTAAGGATTTGGTGGGCCATAGAAGGTTTCAAAACGGGCCAAAGAGGGCCTACAATCACTTCTCAAGCCAATCTAACTTAGAATTTCGCCTAGAGACACATTTGGGGCAAGTTCTAGACCATTCACACAGGTACTTGGACTTGTAACAAAATACCTCACCACTCACACAACTAGATTGTTAAAGATAAAGAAGTCGAGGGTCCACAACAACCTCATTCAAGATTGAAAATCTCTAACGGTTCAACTAAACCATCCGATGATTGCCTAAGTCAACACAAGATTCACAAGGTCACTAACTAAAGCTATTTCTTTACAAAAACTTGTTTTTAACCATAAGGTCGTAGGTAAATTTGTTGGTACCTAGTGAATCATGCTTGGTACCCTTTTATTCATTACTACTATTTTTGCCTAAATAAGAAAATAAAACGGACTCAATTCCTTAAGAAGGTTGTCACGCCATCCATTGTTGGGAAGAGCCACCCAGTTCACACGAAATCCACCCTTGGAAAGAACTGTGGCATTATGAAAATCAAAGGCTTATTGATCACTCAAACGTAAAAAGAAACTAACAAATCCAAAAGAAACTACTAAAGTAAATAAGTAGCTACACTACTAAGAAATACAATCTAAAGAAGCTACGAAATAAGCTACGGAAAGTAAGATAAATGAATATACAAACCGAAGTAAAATGAATATATACATTGGGGGGACAAAATATATACATCAAACGAAAGGGAAGAATATATACATAATAAAGATAAAAGAAAAATAGTATAAGAGTTGTTACATGCCAATCTCAATCTCAACCAATCAAAATAGACCACCCCCGAATGAAAATAAGCATTGTCCCCAATGCTTAAGAAAAATAAGAACATGGAAGGGTAGAGATTTAAGAGAACTCTATGTGGTCTCAGTCTGCATGGGATCCGCAACACCCTCGGTCTCCTCTAGCTGTATCTCATCATCACCTGGCTGTGGGACAACATGGTTACTGAGCATCTGTATCATCTCCTCAGTGGTGTGGGCAGTAGCATCCGGCTCCTCAGACTGGCCGGCTGCTGCCTCTGGTACTGATGGTGCTGCCTGTGCTGCTGGCTCCGTAAGCAGGTCCAATGGTAGATCTCCAGCAGATGGATTCTTGTCAATCTCTGTTCTCAACCTCTCCACTAACTTCTTCGACGCCTGCGACTTCCACATCTTCTTTGTTTGCTTGCCCAACTTCTTAATGACACCCCCATATGCCACTAGAGTCTCCATAATGGTCTTCTGGTTGTCCAGAATCTTCTTGAATGTTTTCTCCACTGATGGAGGTACCTGTGGTACTGCTGTGGAAGAGGACTATGCTGCAACAACACTGGATATGTCAAACAACTTTGAAGTAGCTGCCTGCATTCAGTTGTTGAGACTCGCCAATGTCTGGGAGACTCGCAACGCAATCTTTGGATAAGTGGATGAAGCTGGCACTGATAATGGAGCTGATGGTCTAGACGAAGAAGGTGGTGGCATGGCTACTGTAGAAGGCATGCTATCTGTGGAAGGCTCAACAGCTGCATCAATAACTACTACCCTTGGATCCTCAAACTGGCCAGTGGAGGTAGTTTCCTTACCCTTGAACTTCGGGTTGTCAGCATCCTGTAGGTGGTACCATGAGAAAGGATTCTTGGCCTTTACTTTTGTATCATACTGCCTCGGCTCCACCTTTTGATCATTGAAATACTTTGTAAGGAAGTTCGGGTATGGGTATGATCTCTCATCTTTCAAAACAGCTAAGGTGATGTTGGTGGACATGATGGTACCCACATTAATTAGATACCCAACCATAATCTAATCCACCAGGACTGCTCGGTCAAGTGGGAGGTTGTTCTCATTTAAGCATGGATCAATGCGGCTACATACTAATGTCTACCACCCTTTTGCTTCAAAGTTTAGGGTGGCCCAAATTATTGGGACCCCTACTGTGAGCCACAGAGGTGGTGGTCCTCGAGCATCCAAAATATCTTCTAACCACGACCGAGCTACATCTCCCAAAGCAAGCTTTTCCAAGTATTGGATTGCCTCCACTTCTTCAAATCCTACATATGAGTTTAAAGCACAGGAGTCAAATTGGATTTTCATATTTCGCACCTTTATTATCTTAGTACCCTTCTTTAAGTGAGCCACATTGGCATAAAATTCTTTAACCAAGTTCTCATTTGCGTCGAGGACACTTTGGGTGAACTATTTCCATCACTTTCTCTCTGGGAACTGTCTGAGGATATTTGGATTGTGAATGTCCAAATCCTTCATCAAGAACTGGCGCTCAAGTGTGAGCGATCTCTGTGGACACCACTCTCTGAACCTGTTGAAGGCAGTCAAGCTAACGAATTTGTCTTCCTGCATCTCTCTTCTCCTTGACCTCTCAAGGCTGCCCACTCGAGTGTCACCTCCCCTCCCATTATCCAGGTCATCATCATCATCATCAACATTAATTAGTGCAAGAGGGGAGTGTGTAGAGGAGGGCTCTGAACCCTTTCTACCAGCATCTGAACCCTCACTAGAACTCACTGAGGTGGAGGATTCGCCACAGAGTTGGTATCTTGTTTTTAGTTGCTGCGATTGGGCATCCTGCTGTGCTTGTAGAGAGTTTCCCTTTGATGCTTCCCCCAGACGGGGCATATTCGCTGGTGTTAGAGGGTTTAGGACTCTTTCGGTGGTTGCTTTCTTACTTATGGTTCTCTGAATGGAAAGTGGTAGGTTACTCTTACCTCGGCCTCGGCCCCGGGAGGGCTTACCCCTCCATTTGATGTATCACCTCTGCTGTAGGATATAACCATTGTCTGTAAAACATAGCAATATGAATCAGTTAGAATTAATGCCTCTGTATTATTTGACCCTGGTTCCACTTATTCATATGTTTCCTCGTATTTCACTCATTTTCTGTATATGCCCCGTGGGTCTTTAGTTTCATATGTTCATGTATCTACTCTTGTGGGCGATACTATTATTGTGGATCGTGTATATTGGTCATGCGTGGTGACTATTGGGAGTCTGGAGACCAGAGTGGATCTTTTGCTGCTCAGTATGGTCAATTTTGATGTGATATTGGGTATGGATTGGTTGTCTCCATGTTATGCTGTTATAGACTATCATGCTAAGACGTTGATGTTGGCGATGCCAGGGTTGCCGAGGGTTGAGTGGAGCGGTTCTATAGACTATGTTCCTAGCAGAGTTATTTCATACTTGAAGGCTCAGCAGATGGTTGAGAAGGGTTGTCTATGCTATTTGGATTTTGTGAGGAATGTTAGTGCAGAGGCTCTTGCCATTGATTCTGTTCCGGTAGTGCATGATATTCCTGATGTGTTTCCTGCAAACCTGCCGGGCATGCCGCCTAATAGGGATATTAACTTCGATATCGATTTGGTGCAAGGCACTCAGCCCATTTCTATTCCACCGTATCATATGGCACTAGCGGAGTTAAAGGAACTGAAGGAATAACTTCAAGAACTCCTTGATAAGGGGTTTATTTGGCCTAGCGTGTCACCTTGGGGTGCACCAGTTTTATTTGTAAAGAAGAAGGATGATACTATGAGGATATGAATTGATTACATGCAGTTGAACAAGGTCACAATCAAGAACAAGTATCCTTTGCCACATATTGATAATCTATTTGACCATCTTCAGGGAGCGAGGGTGTTCTCCAAGATTGATTTGAGGTCAGTGTATCACCAGATGAAGATTCGGGGTTCGGATATTCTTAAGACAACTTTCAGGACCCGATATGGACATTATGAGTTTCTTGTGATGTCTTTTGGGCTGACCAATTACCCAACAACGTTTATAAATTTGATGAATAATCTGTTTCAGCCTTATCTCGATTCGTTCGTTATTGTATTCATTGATGACATCCTGGTGTACTCTCGTAGCCAGGGGGAGAATACCCATCATCTGAGGATTGTGTTGTAGAGATTGAGGGAGGAGAAACTCTATGCAAAGTTCTCCAAGTGTGAGTTTTGGCTCAGTTCAGTAGCGTTCTTGGGGAACGCGGTGTCCAGTGAGGGTATTCAGGTGGATCCGAAGAAGATAGAGGCGGTGCAGATTTGGCCCATACCGTCCTCAGCCACGGAGATTCAGAGCTTTCTTGGTTGGAGGGCTATTACCGTTGTTTCGTGGAGGCTTCCTTATCTATCTCATCTCCCTTGACCAAATTTACCCAAAAGGGTGCTCCATTCAGGTGTTCGGATGAGTGTGAGGAGAGCTTCAGAAGCTCAAGACTGCTTTGACCACGACTCCAGTTCTAGTTCTACCATCAACTTCTAGTTCTTACAAAGTGTATTGTGATGCCTCGCAGATCGGTATTGTGTCTGTTCTGATGCAGGAGGGTACAATTATTTCTTATGCTTCACGCCAGTTGAATACCCATGAGAAGAACTATCCTGTATGTGATCTTGAGTTAGCAGCTATTGTTCACGCCTTGAAGATTTGGCGGCACTATTAGTACGGGGTTCATTGTGAGATTTACACCGATCACTGGAGTTTGCAACATTTGTTTAAGTAAAAGGATCTTAACTTGCATCAGCGGAGGTGGCTGAAGCTTCTTAAGGACTATGATATCACCATTCTGTACCATCCCAAGAAGGCCAATGTGGTGGCCGATGCCTTGAGTCGCCGGGCGGAGAGTCTGGGGAGCTTAGAGCATCTTCCAACAGTAGAGAGGCCATTATCATTGGATGTTCAGGCCTTAGCTAGCCAGTTTGTCAGATTGGATATTTCTGAGCCAAATCGGGTATTGGCTTGTGTGGTCTCTAGGTCTTCCCTTTATAATCATATCAGGGAGCGTCAATATGATGACCCCCCATCTGCTCGTCCACCAGGACAAAGTTCAACGGGGTGATACCAGGGATGTGACTATTGATGATGATGGGGTGTTGAGGATGCAGGGCCGGATATGTGTGCCCAATGTAGATGGGCTACGAGAGTTGATTCTTGAGGAGGCCCACATCTTGCGGTTCCATCCATCCAGGTGCCTCAAAGATGTACCAGGATTTGAGACATCACTATTGGTGGAGTAGGATGAAGAAGGATATAGTTGGATTTTTGGCTCGGTGTCTCAACTATCAGTAGGTTAAGTATGAGCATCAGAGACCGGATGGCTTGCTCCAGAGGTTAGAGATCCCAGAGTGGAAGTGGGAATGGATCACCATGGATTTCATAGTTGGGCTCCCACGGACTTCGAGGAAGTTTGACGCTATGTGGGTGATTGTGGATCAGCTGACAAAGTCCGCGCACTTTATTCCAGTTGGTACTACTTATTCTTCAGAGCGGTTGGTTGAGATTTATATCCGAGAGATTGTTCGCCTTCATGGTGTCCAGTTTCCATCATTTTAGATAGAGGCACACAATTTACATTGCAGTTTTGGAGAGCCGTGCAGCGAGAGTTAGGTACTCAGGTTGAGTTGAGTACGACCTTTCACCCTCAGACAGATGGACAGTTCGAGCGTACTATCTAGATATTGGAGGACATGTTATGCGCTTGTGTCATTGATTTTGGGGGTTCATAGGACCAGTTTCAGCCGCTTGCAGAGTTTTCATATAACAACAGTTATCACTCGAGCATTTAGATGGCTCCATATGAGGCTTTATATGGTAGGCAATGTAGATTTCTGGTGGGATGGTTTGGGCCGGGTCAGGCTTTACAGACTTGGTCCAGGATGCATTAGACAAGGTGAAATTGATTCACGAGCGGCTTCGCATGGCGCAATCTAGGCAAAAAAGTTATGCTGACAGGAAAGTTCGTGATCTGTCTTACATGGTCAGAGAGAAGGTTCTGCTAAAGGTATCACCCATGAAGGGTGTTATGAGGTTTGGGAAGAGGGGCAAGTTGAGCCCTCGTTTCATTGGGCCTTTTGAGGTACTTCAGAGGATCAGGGAGGTGGCTTATAAGCTTGCCTTGCCACCTAGATTGTCGAGTGTGCATCCAATATTTCATGTTTCTATGCTTCGAAAGTACGTCGGCGATACGTCTCATGTTTTGGATTTCAGCACGGTTCAGTTGGATGGTGATTTGACTTATGATGTGGAGCTGGTGGCCATTTTGGAGTGGCAGGTTCGAAGGTGGAGGTTTAAGGATATAACTGCAGTAAAGGTGAGGTAGAGAGGTCAGCCCGTGGAGGAGGCTACTTGGGAGACCGAACGGGAGATGCGGAGCAGATATCCACACCTATTTGAGACTCCAGGTATGTTCCTAGATCAGTTCGAGGACGAACGTTTGTTTAAGACGGAGAGGATGTAACGACCCGGCCGGTTGTTTCGAGAGTTATAGCCATGTTCCCCCATTTTCTGCTTCTTTTGTGTTCTACAACTGTATTATGACTTTCCGGGGTAGTTGATTCGGGTCCAGAGTGGTTTCGAAGTGAATTGAGACACTTAGTCTCTTAATTGGAAGTTTAAGTTGGAAAAGTTGACCGGATGTCGACTTATGTGTAAACGACCTCGAATTTGAATTTTGATGGTTCTGTTAGGTGATTTTTGACTTAGGAGTGCGTATGAAATGTGATTTGGTGGTCCGTAGTAGAATTATACTTGAATTGGAGAAAGTTGGAATTTTGGCAATTTTGGCCAGTAGTGGAAATTTTGATATCGGGGTTGGATTGGATTTCTTGAAGTTGGAGTCATGGTTTCATTAATGACTTGTGTGCAAAATTTGAGGTAAATCAGAAATTTGATAGCTTTCAGCGTCGTTTGTAGAATTCAAAAATTTCTAAATTGTTATTTGGTGGTTTGAGGATTCGACTAAGTTCGTATAGTGTTTTGGGACTTAATGATATGTTTGGTTGAAGTCCCGGGGGCCTCGGGTGATTTCCGGGTGGTTAACGTATCATTTTTGGACTTTGGTTGATGGTTGATATCTGTTGGTGTGTATTTTATTGTTTCCTCTTACACGTTCACGAGAGGAGCATCGCTTTGCGAAGGGTTATTTTGAGCTGGGAAGATTTTGTACTTCGTGTTCGTGAAGAAGAGGACGCGAACGTGAACGCGAACGCGAACGCAAAGGTGTGGTCTGCGTGTGCATCGCGAACGCGTGAGTGGTGTCGCGTTTGCGAAGAGAAGTGGGGCAGCTGGGGACCCCAGGTCTTTGGTCTACACGTTCGCGAAGCGTTGACTGCGTTCGCGAAGAGATAATCTGGGAGGCAGTCTGAGTTGGCCTACGCGAACGCGAGAGGACGGTCGCGTTTGCGAAGAAGAAAATCTGGGTAGACAGTATTAATTTTAAAAACAAGGGTTTGAACCCATTTTCCAATTTTGAGCTAGAGAACATGGATTTAGGCGATTCTTGAAGGGAATTTTGTAGAGTTGATTGGGGTAAGTGATTCCTACTTGGTTTTAGTTAAATTCCATGATTACATCTTTAATTTTATCATCTAAATTGTGATTTGGGGTGAGAAATTGGGAAAAAAGAGGAAGAACCCTTGAGTTAGAATTTTGAGGTTTTGAATGGGATTTTGTTATCAGATTTGAGTAAATTTGGTATGGTTATACCCGTGAGTGAATGGGCTTTCGGGTTTTGTGACTTTTGTCGGGTTTCGGGACGTGGGCCTGGGGGGCCGGGTTGAGCCAATTTCGGATTTTAGGCTATAATTCAGTAGTTTTCTTGTAGAATTGATCCCTTTAGCCTATATTGATTATCTCCTACTACTTGTGGCTAGTTTCGGGGAATTTGGAGACCGATTCGAGAGGCAAGTGCATTTCGGAGTAGGATTTCTGTGCAGTTGAGGTAAGTAACAATCTTAAATCTGGTTTTGAGGGTATGGAACCCCAAAAATTGGTATGATGTGAATATTTGGAGGTGATGCACATGCTAGGTGACAGGCGTGTGAGCGTGCACCGTGAGAAATTGTGACTTGCTCCGTCCCATGAGACTGTAAAGTCGAATAGCCTATTATTAGTTACATGTCTTCCTTGTCTTTTAGCAATTTGGCTGCCTTTCATGTTAGAAACCATGCTTAGGCCATATGATATCACTGTTGGGACCCGCAACGGTCGTATACTTGTTGAATTGACTGCTAATTGATGTCTTGTACTCAGTCATAGTTTTACTTGTGTCATATCTCGGATCCCTCTCATTTCTTATTAATACTGTTGTTATCTCTATTTGGGCTTAATATTATGATTTATGTGAGCCCGAAAGGATGGAGAGGTTAGTGACTGAGATAGGTCCTAAGTGCCAAGATGTGAGCTATGTGAGGTATATGGATTGGGTTGCACGCCGCAACAAGCCTTATGGATATATCTATGTATTATGGATCGGGTTGCACGCCGCGACGAGCCTTAGGGATACTTATATTTTATGGATCGGGTTGCACGCTGCTGCGATACAACGCTTGGGATGAAGAATCCCATGCGGAGTCTGTACACCCCCAGTGAGCGCAGGTACCTATTGAGCGTGTGTGTAATGAGGCCTGAGAGCCGAGTTTTGAGCTATTGAGGGCTTGAGGGGTTGTGATCCTGAGAGGTTTTATTTGTCTTTCTTTTGTTGCTATTCTTAGCTAATTCATGTTACTGTTGAAATTTCTGGAAGTTTTGTACCTATTTTACCTGAACTCAGTAGATATGCAGCTGACTTGTTATACATTTGCCGGAATTTACTCACATATACTTACATTGTTGAAGCTTATGAAATGAACTGTATTTTTGTTTAGCTCATCATTGTTTCTCAGTTCCTTATTTATTTCTGTTACTTGCTAAGTTGGTTGTACTCATTCTACACCCTACACTTCATGTGCAGATCCAGGTGTGCACGGTTCCGGCGGTCGTTGAGTTCGTGCGCGAGTGACTAGCGGAGATTACGAGGTAGCTGCCGACGTCCGCAGACCTTGTCTCTCCTTCTATGTTTTCTTTCCTTCTGTATTGATAATTAGACACTGTTTTTATTAGACTGTTGATCACGCTCAACTATGTCTTATAAAAAGACTAAACGGGCGCTGCAAATATAATCTGG